>JASDQU010100552.1:132334-142996 GCA_032191745.1 Picea mariana
AATAATTAAACAAATAATATTTTATAACATAAAATATTAATTGTTAAATCATAAAAGTCAACAAGGAAATAACAAGTCAAGGAGAGGGGTTTCAAAAACAAGGCAGTTAGCTTTCTTTAGAAAGAAGCAAAGAATTGAACCAACACCCAAACAACAAATAATGGGGGGGAGAAACTTTAGGGTTAGGTTAAAACCCTAATAATTAAATAATTAAACAAATAATATTTTATAACATAAAATATTAATTGTTAAATCATAAAAGTCAACAAGGAAATAACAAGTCAAGGAGAGGGGTTTCAAAAACAAGGCAGTTAGCTTTCTTTAGAAAGAAGCAAAGAATTGAACCAACACCCAAACAACAAATAATGGGGGGGAGAAACACAAGCCAGGGGTTTCAAAATGTTAAGACAAAGTCAAAGGGAAAGTTCTTCTTTAATGGCAGAATGTCCACATGAGTCTCATGATATAACTTATAAGCTTTTATCATCCCAGCATATGAAGAAAGTTAATGATGTGATCATGTCCTTCTTCTTAACTGCTCCTAGGTCTCATGGACCATCCCAGAAGAGAAGAAGATCACACATTATCTCAGCTTGGTACTTAACCAAGAAACTACCTGGTCCCAGACCAGGATACCCCAGAAAGCATATGGGGGCCCTAGATCACAACGAGGGTCTTATCCACCAAGGTACACAACCAAGGATCAATCCAAGCACCGAGCAAGGATTCCCTGGAACACATCCAGGGGCCCTAGAACACATCTAGGGACTTATACCATCAAATTGCTTGGTCCTTCACCAAGAACCCCAGCAATACACTGGGGGCCCAACTAGGGTCTTTTTCCATGGCTCTAACTGCTTGGCCCAGACCAAGAACCCCAGGAGTGTACTGGGGGCCCTAGATCTCAACTAGGGTCTTTGCCATCCTCTCGGAGAATAGCTCTTGCAGCTGCATTAATTTTAACACTATTGTATTAGAATTAAATATCCTAGGGTTTTGATTCTTTACAATAGATCTAGTGTGCAATTTTCCTTGTGATATTTAGGTTGATTTTGTAAGAATTGACATCCCTTTATGCCTTGCAAGTTTTATTATCTTTAGCTTGATGCTTTTCAAGCAATCTTTTGATGTTTGAGGACTTCCAACAAATTTGATGAAGAGGACATTGCCAAGAGTTTCTAGACTCCATTGCCCAATGGTAAGAACAATTTCCATGTGCAATTTCGACCATCTCATTCAAATTTCCCCCTTTAAATTTTTGTTTTCAAGCAACCCAAGGTTTATAAATTTGTACTTTCAGATTTAGGTTGCTTCTTCCAAGTTATTGAGCTAACCCTTGTTTATATTTAGCTGTTAGCTTGGACATTAGCTGCAGGTCGACCTCAAGTATTCTCCCCTAAAATCGATCTGCTCTCTAGGGTTAAATCTAACATTTTATTGCCTTAGTTATGCATAGATTTAGCACCATACCTTAAGCAAAATTTAAATAACTCATGGGCTGAAAGATTACATGCAAAATCTGAGTTAACCTGTGGGGTTTGCAATTCTGATTTGGCTGATGTTACAGGCGGTTTAATTCATATAACATGATGCTGGCTACATACTTTGATACACTGTCTGAAGTTCATTTCATGTGATGGTGGTCTTATGCATTCTTGCAACTAAATCGCTGGTTTATATGCTAAAACGACCTTCTAATTGTTGAAATGCTCACATTTTAAGCGCTGATCAGTTGATGGTTTCAATACAGGCTTAAACTCATACTGTTCACTTGTTTAGCACACTCAATCTTAAGATGATTGGTATAATAATGATCTAAACAAGTATAAGAGACAAGTTGATACATAAGCTGGCTAAACGTTGTATGATTTGGGTGCATCTCAATTCTGGTTGCAATCTTTTGAACAGAGATACTATAGTTGACTAAGTGATGAGCTTCAATTTGAAATCTCTTTAAAGACTAGCTGAGGTATTTTGGATCTAAGTGAATCACACCTTCTAAATCTAAGATCATAGCTGAGGTTTTGATCAAATTTAAAGCTTGTAGATTCCAAGAACAATTGGACAAAGACTGGCTTCATTTTTGCAGCATCATGTGGCTGGTCTCAAGCCCATGGTTTTCTGTTTGAGAATGGTTCATCAGTCTTTGAATGTCTCACTAGTTAGAACATTCAGACAATTTGATATTCCTCACACTTGAAATATGTAACAGACTTTTCATTTCAATGTCTAGTAGTGTTGTAATCTGCTGTGCTAAGGTGTAAATATGAATGCTACACGACATGGTCTGCACTCTTAATCTGTTTCATAATCCTAATACTAATCCAAAAAAATCGGCATGTTTGACCTTAAACATCACAGTATAATGATATAATTCTCAGGCAAGTGCAGCAGTTTTGTGAGGGTAATCTACGGCAATTTGTGGTGATTCTAACGATGAAATAAAGAGCACCCTCCCCAAACAGCAATATTGTTCTTGGTTGCACTTTTTTTTTAACCATAATTGCTGGTATAATATACTCTGCAATACACACACCTCAGCACATATTCAAGATACACTTTTCATCACCCCTCACAAGTTAATGGCATTTACTAATCGAATACATGAAGAATTTATGCAATGCTTATCACTTGATGTTATAAGATGATGTGCTAAAAATGTTATAGGAATATGGTCTGCACTGCTAAACTGTCAATCCTAGGCTCGATGCATCTCACCTTAAGCATTCACAAACTTCTCATGACATAAATGTAGCAACTTTGTGATGATTTAATTCTCAAGTAATTCACAGCAATTTGTGTTAGTTGTGATGATGAAATAACGTGTAAACAGTGATATAATTCTGGATTTCCAGGTGCTGTAGTCATTTACTTTACATTAATGCTGGTACAACACAAATTGATACTGCAGTCAGGAAACCTCTGGATGCTATTCCAATGGTTTAGAATCTTTTTATTGCAACTTTGAAACTCAACATCTAAATCGTTATCTTGTGGTTGGATTAAATAAAACTTGAACATCTTGTAACAAACCATTTGCGTTGTAACTTGGGTTGATGTGACATTCACAAGGAATTAACACTTATCTTCTCAGAATTTTCATATCCTCGAGAATGACACAATTTGAAACTGGTCAAGACTTTTCTCTCAAGGTATTCTGCTGATATATTATGGCATGCATGTTTTAATTGATAAACTAATAAATCTTTGTATCACATTCCTTGCAACATTTCTAATGTACAAGACTGGTTTATTGGGTTAAGTCTGCTAATCAATCTACACTAAATCGCACTCCCACCACCTCTATAACGAATTTGGCTTAGATTGACTTATAGGGATTCCCCCCTAGGCTAGGGTAGCTTAGTCTCCTTAGTCTGAAGTGTGGGGCAAGGCTACTGAGGTGACAGTGGGTAGCTTGCCTGTAGTACCTCTAGGCTCTCCTGTTGAGGTTAGAACTTAGGACTTTTCCTC
Organism: Picea mariana; assembly: GCA_032191745.1. NCBI lineage: Eukaryota > Viridiplantae > Streptophyta > Pinopsida > Pinales > Pinaceae > Picea > Picea mariana. The sequence goes on from JASDQU010100552.1 coordinate 135,806, forward strand.
CTAGGTGAGAGTTTGTGTGGTAACAGGCACAATAGAAAATACATCAAGAAAAAGAGATGGAAGTTGACATTACATCACCCCACCCCACCCCACCCCACCCCCCTCCTTACTGCCAACTTCCTCATCCAAAACATAGATCACAATTTCATGACCTTTGCCTCTATTAAACATTTGAAGAAGTTTGTTGCTTGTTCTTCACTTATACAAAACCTCAATTCTATATTGCCATCTTGTAAAAGATCCATAAGGTAGTGAACATCCAACTCCACATGCCTAGTCTTCACATGAAAACTAAATTTTTGCCAACTGAATTGCACTCTGGTTGTCACATCTAATTTATTTAGCCCTCCCTTGACGAAGGCCATGCTCATAAAAGACATTCTTGATCCATATTGCTTCCTCTGTTGCTCTATATTTAGCCTCACGAGAAGATAATCATGTAGCATTATACTTCTACTTAGCTAAGTACCTGGACCAGTAACAAGATGAAACATATACCAGTAACAAGATAAAACATATATCTTATTGTAGACTTTCTAACATTAGCATCAGCACCCCCATTTGAATCCATATAACCAATAAATGAAATTTTTCGACTATACACATAATGAATACCATAATTAATTGTGCATCTAATGTATCTCTAATTTCTCCTAGCTTCCTTCCAATGGCTTTCATTTAGATTTTGGATGCAACCAAACCAACTGCAAAGCATATATCTAGTATAGAAAGAGTCAAATAAAGCAAACTTCCAACAAATTGTTTATAAGTAGGATGAACTTCTTTTGAAGGACAACCTAATAATAATTTCACACCAAACTGAAGAGTAGGGGCACTTTTACAATCATTAATTTTAAATTTTAAAAAATCAAGTACATCAATAGCATTTCTAGATAGATAGAAAAATGCCATCATCAAGTTGCCATATGCATCCCAAGAAAAGAATAAGTAGACCATGATCATTCATATCAAATGTTTTCTTCAAGTTAGCTTTCAAAGCATTTGTCATACCATCATTACTCCCTGTAATCACCAAACCATCCATATAAAGAATCACAACCAAGATTTCACCATTCCCCTCTTTATATAAAAGGTTTTGATCTTTTATACATCTTTTGGAACCAAAAGCTTTTAATTTTTATTACTCCATGCTCTGGGTGTATGTTTCAAACCATTTCTTCAACTTGCAACATACTTAGGATTTTCCTCATCAATAAAACCAAGCTATTCCATATAAATTTCCTCGCAAAGATCACCATTCAAGAATGCATTTTTAACATCCATTTCATGAAGTTGTCATTTTTAACTAGCTACTAAGGAAAACATCATTCTTATAGTGTTCATTTCTGCGAACTAGAGCAGACATTTCTTCATTCTCAATTCCTCATTTTGTTAGAAACCCTTAGCAACTAATCTTGTTTTTTGTTTATCAACTTCGAAGTTACATGATCCGGTGGGCTAGAGGAATGGATCCGTGAATCCCCGGATTGGATCCGGATCCACGTGGATTCGTCTAGGATCCACTCCAAAAACGTTTCCTAAAAAATGAAACGTATCAAGATAATCGCTCACCCTTAACTGAACCTCCAACGCATGAAGTCAACGACGCGACAGGGTAGAGATTGCAGACGGTGCGATGTAGAAAAGATTGCAGTGTGGATTTGTTATCAGAGTAGACGATGTGACGAGGCAGAGATTGTAGACGGCGTGAATGGAACAAGATTGCAATCAGAAGTCGTGACGAAGAAGAACGAGGAATTGAAATATAGTTTTAGTTTTAAATTTTTAATATATATTAGGTTTAATGCAAATATATATATATATATATATATTAATTATTTTATATAAATGTTATACAAATGTCTATAATGTTATATATTATATATCGGTTATTAGCTATTATATATATTAATTACTATAAAGTTATTATATATTAATGTTATATATTATCTATTAATTATTATATATTATATATTATATATTAATTATTATATATGTTATATGTTACAAACGTATATAATGTTATATATTATATATATAAAGATATGTATTAGATATATAAATGTTATATGTACAAATGCATATAAAGTTATATATTTAAAATTTTCCATATATTTTAATTTTTATTTAAGTTTTATTTTTAAAAATTATAAAAATATATTTATATTGTTTGTATCTGTCGTTTCCCCGTCATGTCCGGATCCTAATTTTTCAAAAATATAGCGGATCCGGATCATGATCTGAATTCTAGTAACTTAGATCAACTTGCACATCTGAAGTATATTTAGTTTTATACACCCATTTGCAACCAATCAAAATTTTACCTCTTGAAAGTGGCACCAACTCCCAAGGTTTATTTTTCATTAATACATCATACACTTCCTTCATAACATTTTCCCGTTCTTTACATTTAGCTTTTTTATCATTCACTAGATCTTTTGCAGCCAACAGTCTCCTCCTTAGTCAAAAGGATTACTTGCAACCACAATGGTTTTTGCAACCCACTTGGACAAATTCTTATTGTTGCTTGCATCAATAGAACCAACATTAGAAGTTTTAACATTTGAAGAAGAAATAACCACAACCACTTCATTAGAAGAGGAAAAATCAACCGACTCAACTCAGAATCATCAATAGGATTATCGACATCCAATCCATTATCATCATCAGAAGCAATCATATCATCGTCATCAACATAACCAACCAACTCAGCTAAGGGAGTATCTGTAGGAGTGTGAGTGTTAAAAGGAGAAGAATCTTCAACAATGGTTGGATAAGAATGAGCAAGAAAGGCCCTCCCCGCTTACTACTTTTCACCTTGTTGTGTTTGATCTTTATTATATTCCTTCTTGGCATCTTCAATACTCAAGATTAAATCTCACCTCACTTGAGATTGATGGCTAAGATTCATTTAATTAATTAAATTCACTAAAGCCAAAAACTTAGGCATTTTATTTATTTAACCTCCATTAATTATAAAATGACATTCACTATAATAATTAAAATTATTAAAGTGAATTTCCAAAGTTCTGAGAGGTATTAATGATGCACTCCAAATGTTAGACACAAACCAATGTGGAGATACCTGTCTGAGCTACAAACTTCAACACTCCCTCTTAGCAAGGAAGGTGTTCTCCACCACTGCAAGTTTGTCTCTGAAGAAAACAAACTTACCCTTCACTAAGGATTTGGTGAGAATGTCTGCAACCTGCTCATCTATGAAGATATACTGGAGCTTGACTACTCCCTTCTGGATCCTATCTTGAATGAAGTGATATTTGATCTCAATATGCATGTACCTTTCATGGAATACTACATTCCTAGAGAGTTTGATACAACTTTGATTATCACAGTATCATTGTGGGCTGCAACTCCTAATCAAATAATTTATAAGCAATTTACGAAGCCAAATAGCTTCACAACCAGCCATACTCGTTGCCATATACACTGCCTCTGCTGAACTGAGTGCTACGAAAGTTTGCTTCCTGCTAAACCATGAAATCATTGTTGATCCCAAGATGAAGCAACACCCTGAGGTGCTCTTCCAATCTTATGCACTCCCCTCCCAATCTGAGTTTATATCCATGTAGCCTCACTCCATCACCTCCAAGATACCTCAAACCATACTCCATGGTACCTCTCAAGTACCTAAGTACATGCTTCGTTGCTACCCAATGCTCCTGCTTCGACTCCACCGTGAACTGACTCAAGGTGTTCAAAGCAAAGCATATATTTGGCCTAGTGTTGACCAAATACATCAAAGAACTAATCAGTTGTTTGTACAACCTAGGGTCCACCAAATATGAATCTGAAGTAATAAGCTTCTTCGTATTAGTGACCATAGGCATAGTCATCGGTCTATCCATCCTGAATCTCTTCAAGATCTCCACTGTGTACTTCTCCTGACCAAGGAAGATCTCACCCAATCTCTGCCAAACCTCTAACCCCAAGAAGTAATGCATCAAGTCGATGTCCTTCAACTCGAACTCAACAGCGAAATCTGTCTTGCACCCTGCTATAAGCTCTTCTGTACCTGTGAGAAACAAATCATCCACGTACAGCACCAAGATAAGTGAATCCGCCCCGACAAGTATGAAGTACAAGTTGGGGTCTGCCACACTCTTAGTGAAGCCCATACTCCGCAAGTATTCATCCATCCTAGAATACCACGCCCTAGGTGACTTCTTCAATTCGTACAACGATTTCTTAAACCTACAAACATGAGACTCCCTCTCATGTACCTCAAAGCCATGAGGTTGCTCTTTATATACTTCCTCCTCAATGATCGCGTTGAGGAATGTTGTCTTCACATCTGTCTGGTGAATCCTCCACCCCTTGACTGAAGCAATAGATATCACAACACGAATAGAAGCATATCTGGCGACTGGAGCAAACATCTCCTCGTAGTCTACTCCCTCTCTCTGAGAGAACCCTCTCGCCACAAACATGGCCTTGAACTTTTCGATGCTACCATCCGCAGCATGTTTGATCTTGAAGATCCACTTGGAACTCACCATAGACTTCTCCTCCAGTCTTGGCACTAGATCCCACATATCATTCTTCGTGATGGAGTTGTAAACCTCCATCATGGCATCCCGCAAAACCTATTGATCTATCGCTTCCTCAAAACTAGAAGGCTCAGCATTGATGATGCTACTCATAAGCGCCATGTAGTTGGGAAACTTCCTCAGAGGCCTACTTTCCCTGAATGTGCTCTTGGGAGCCTCAACATACTCCCAAGCATCCTTCAAGGTCTGCTCAAACCATCAGGGTCTCCTGACAGAGCTGGAAGGAGCTAACTCCTCTTCCCCACATGAAGGTTGACTCCCTAAACTAGAAGTCTGTGAACTATGTTCTCCCTTCGAAGCCACTTGCTCCCCGTCCTCTGCCACTGGCAGTAACTCATGAGACTTCCTAGATGCCAAGTTCTCCTTGAACTTAACATCTCAGCTCACCACTATCTTCCATTGCACTGGTATGAAGATCCTGTAAGCCTTTGAGGTCTCGTTGTACCCCACAAAAATGCCCTTCTCCCCTGAAGGCTCCAGCTTCGTCCTCTTCTCCATGGGCACATGGATGTATACTGGACAACCAAAGATCCTAAGATGCACGATCTCTGGATTCACTCCTATGAATGCCTCCTCGGGAGTCTTGTCCCCTAATATCCTGTGAAGATTCATGTTCTGCAAATAAACTGCTTTGTTACATGCCTTTGTCGAAAGAAACATGGGCAGACCCTGATCATGAATCATAGCCTTTGCAGAACTGATGATGGACCGGTTCTTTCTCACTGCAACTGTTACCGGTGAATCCTCCTGCGGACAAGTGGATTCCCTCTTGGTATCTAGACCCCTAAAACCAAGACAGAAAGGGTGTTATCATTGGTCACTGACATCCTTTTAGATCTAATTAAGATAATGAATGAAGAGGAAGAAGAAAAGTGTACCTTTTTAAATGGCGTTTGTCCTCGCAAAGTCCAAGTTGAGCTCCAATCCCAAGCTCCTCGATAGGTCCTGTAGAACAAACAAAGATACAACAAGCTTCCTATTCTACTGAGATTAGCTCAAAAACAGATCTATCTACTAGAGACAAGTTCATGTGGAACAAACATAAACTTGAAAGAAACAGGCCAAGCATGTATGTATATTAATGAGAACAAATGAAAAATACTTACAATCCTCTGATGAAGGTGCAGCAGCTTCTTCCAGCTCTCCTTGTCCAACCCCTTTGCTCAAGTAATCTACACTGATTATGCTTCAATGGCATCTCACTTATGAGATCATAAGTTTGGCGTAATTCTCAATCTCTATCATGTACTGTATGTTGCCTATGAGATCATAGGTTTCATACCTCCAATCTTTTCATCTCCCTTTCACCATGAGAAGGCCTCCTTATATAAGCTTGGAGAGGCCCAACCACTTGAGAGATCTTTGGGATAAGTTGAGGATTCCTCTCCTTCAATTATGGATCTTCTCTAAGATCATGCCTTGAACTCATATTCGAATCCAACCAACTTTAGAGATTGAGGGGATTCTTCCCTGATTTCCTCCAACAAACCAAATTTTGCCCAAAAAAGGCCAGCGCTCCCTCAAAAGGGACACAGAGCGTTGGAACGCTCCCCTAGAAGAGGGTACAAAGCGCCAGCGCTCCCTGACAGTATGTAGGGGAGCGCTCCTTTCCAAATTTGACTTTTGAGTGGCTTTTTCAGTGGCAAAAGGCTTGTACTCCTTGTCAAGTGATTTCTCCTCTTCAAAACCAGTCTTTGAGGTGTCTTGAGTGTCCTTATGATGTCGTTAGAGGCACGACATGGGCAAGATGGCAATATGATGTTTGCGACACTTGCGGACAAGATGCGAAATTTACAACACTTGTAATGATGACACTTGCGACACTATTGAAGTGAGTAATTTTTATGTGTAACAGCAACCCCATTCTGTTGAGGGTTGTATGAGACTGTAAACTCCCTCTTGAACCATTTCTCCTTGCGGAAATCCTTGAAGTTATTAGAGGTGTACTCTCCTCCGTTGTCTGACCTCAAGACCTTGATCTTCTTCTCTATTTGGTTCTCCACCTAGGCCTTGAACTCCCAAAGCCAACTGATGATCTCGTCCTTGGTCTTCATAAAGAAGATCCAGGTTTTCTTGGAGAAATCATCAATGAATGTCACATAGTATGACGATCCCTGCATTGATGCTACTGACATCGGTCCACACACATCTGAATTAATAGGATCCAAGATCCCCTTGGATTTATTCTCACTACTTGGAAAAGCAGTCTTGACATTCTTGCCAAGTGCACACCCTCTGCAAACGCCCTGTTGCTAAACACTGAACTTTGGAAGACCAATGACAATCTCCCTCAGAATCGACAACACCTTGTATTGTAGGTGTCCCATCCTCCTGTGCCATAAATCGCACATGTTGTCACTGTCATGCACCAAGTCCTGAATAAGCTTCCCCTGCAACCTGTTTAAGTTTCCCTCTCTAACCCCAATGCTCGCTACTGTGTCACGGCTAGCTTCCTCTCAACGAATGAGTACTTGTCCTTTCTGAAAGGTAACGGCAAAACCCCTATCCTCCATTATTGAGACTGAGAGCAAGTTCTTCTTCGATCCTGGTACATAAAGCACACCCTGGGCATCAAACAAGCTTCCTAACTCAAGCTGCAACAAGATTATTCCCTCTCCCTTCA
>JASDQU010100552.1:145624-169075 GCA_032191745.1 Picea mariana
CCTTGAATTACTCTCCTTTAATATATCTTCGATCTTGAATTTTTTTATTTTTATTTTTATTTTTTTAAATATTACTCTCTAATATATTTAACTTAATTTGATTTTTAAATATAAAAATATTAATAAAAATATAAAAAAATTAATAATTTATAAATTAATTTTTTGTTATATATTTTTATATATATAAGTGGCTCTTTGAAATTGTACGACCGTACGTACGATTTAATAAGGGTTGTCAGGGAATATGTCAGCGGATGACTATTCGTGGTCTGTCGGAGGTTTGTTGGTCGAGGGTAGAAGGAACAGGGAAAGGAATAGACGCGGAGGTCAGGGATAGGGGTGGGGATAGGTTAGGGCAAGGTCTGCGGAACGGACAAAGGGATGCATAGATTACGGGGCTGTGGTCGAGGGTGTGGGGAATGGGAACAACGGAAAGTGGGGAGAGGAGGTGGGAACCGCGGGGAGAGGGGAGGTTGCGGGGGAGTGGAGAGGTGAGATATAAGGGGTCTAGGGGGTTGCAGTGGGTCCTGTATCGAGGTGAGAGATAGGAGCTACGGGGTTACGGGAGTCAGGGGGTTACGGGGTAGGTGCGGGGAATGGTCACGAGAAATGGTGCAGGGCAGGGACTGTGGGGATGCGTGGACTGTGGGGAAGGGAAAGGGGTGCAGGTCACGAGAAACAGGTTACGGTGGGGTTTTTTTTTTTTCTCTCTGTATAATTTCTAGTTTTTTTTTTTTTTAACAGAATTTCTGATATATATTGTTCTTGATTTCTTGGCAGCGATCCTGAGTTTTATATGGCCAAAGGCCTGAATTAGTCAAGGACTGAAGTTCTTACGAACTTGAAAATTTGAATGGCCAAAGGCCTGATCGGTGGTCAATGACCAGATTTCTCAAATAAACTTTGAAACGATGGGGTTGGCCAAAAGCCAAATCAGACAAGGTCTGATAAAGAGACTGGCCAAAGGCCGGGATCAGAAAAACGAAGCTCTGATACCACTGTGGTGAACCTACTGGTTCTATGTAAACATCCAATATAAATAGGACAATACGCAATAATCCATTTAAGGATAGTAAATATATTTAATAATAAATGTATAAGAATGAATAAGATGATTACAAATGAGGAATGAGGGCTTGTATATATATCCCGCACAGGGGTGCCCTTTCATAAGAGACATGACCTTTCATATGTCATGTCTCTTCATAATTAATTATTACTTATTAGTTATTTATATTTACATATTATATATATTTATGTTTGTTACAACCCCCCGCTTTTCAGAGGGAATAAACATGTCACTTTGTTTTGTGGGGAGTTGAAACCTAGTGGGGGGGATATCACCACCCCCACTTGTCCAACCAGTCAAGCCCCCAGTGACTTATTTCATAATAATGGGTGTGCTAACACCACCAAAAGCATCTTACCATCTATTTGTTAACAGAAAAAGAGTAATTTGTCATAAACCTTGAATATTTAACAAAACCAAGCAGCAACACAGGTCCTTGTTCTCGCAACCATGTTATGACTTTTTCTATCATGGAGAAGATATATTTTATACATAGGAGAGACAGAAATTACTACATTTGCAAATTGCAACATATTGTCAATATGATAATTCTAGCCTTCTAACATACAGAAAGGAGAAATAAAACAAATAGTAGACAAAAAGTACAAGAAGATATCATAGAGAGGATACAGACCTGTTGCTGTAATTCTAGATGTCGGCGTGTCCACTCTTCTTCATTGGCACGTTTGAATTCAGAAGTTTCTTTTAATTTTTCACGATCACCAATCAATTCTCTCACACTTTGGATCACACCTGATTCTGAACTAGCTCCTTTAGAAGTGCCCACAAAATGCAGGTTCTCCTCTTCTAGGGACTGACGACATGAAATCTCTGGCAAAGGCTCCTTTGTTCTATCCCTCTTACCGCTTCCATCAAATTTGTTTGCATCTCTACAATGATCTATCTCAACTGTATCCTCATGAAGTGGTACAGCTCCAACAGAAGTGCTCACCCCAGAGGTAGATGGGTTCTCCTTATCAAGGTTCTTGGACATTCTATGGATAGTCACACTTATTTGATATGAAGTATCATTCATAGCAATTTCGCTCCCAAAATCAGATGGGTTTCTCAGCCCCTGTCCAACATTCATACATTCAAATCCAGCATCTTTCCAATTGGTTGTGACTTCTGGCCCATCTCCCCTAAAAGGACTATTTGTTCCAAGATTTGAACCAGACACACTAGGCTCCACTTCAACCTCATACTGTCTGTGCTTTAAGCCCTGGTTAACTCGTTTCCGCAATGCCGCTTCTTCCCACTTTTGGCGTATTTCCCCATGAGTTGCTTCCAGAATTTCACAATCTGAACTATCAGTATTCAAATCTGGAACATTTCTATAACATCCTGAATAACTTTGCTTGCCATATCCTTCAGTGCCTCTCATTGAAGTAAACTGCTGTTGGCTAAAATGTTCAAACACAACTTGACAATCATCGTCGTCGTCAGAAAGCTCTACAGATAGGGAACTCGGTGGCCAAGCATTAGGTCTCTGATCTACAGTTTGCTTGGATAAGGAACTTGCACTTTCATTAGAACTAGAATCACTTTCTATGTTTTCATCATCACCATCTAGTTCTGTATCAGAAATTGCATTCCTAGAATCAATTTCTATACATATATCAAGGTCATCTTGTTCAGTATCTGAACTTACATCACAAGTACTGGTTCCAGTATCATTATCCTCGTCAACAATAATAACAAGAGTATCCATGGGAATATCCCTACCACAAGAACCAGTCCTTGGTACTGAAGATCTAGCCAGTTTTTCTAATTTTACATTTTGGTTTGCATCTTCCATTGTACCCATTGAACACTTCTTTGGAGATTCTCTCCATGAATGCAAACCGTTTATTTTGTCCTTGCAATGACTTGAGCTTTCTTCATCTACCTCAATAGCCTTTGAACAATCCTCAGTAACCCCTCTTCCAGATGGTGGTCCTTGACCCTCGTTATTTGCAGAAGATGATGCTGCATATTTTGCAGAACTATCCCATTCAGTGAATGATTTCATTTTCCCAAGCAGTCTTTGCCCTCTCCACCCTGGAACTTCTGTGTATATTTAATCAGGAAAAATAGCGTTAATACTTCAGCTCTCTATTTGAATCCACACCTTAACTTGCAACTTTGTGCAAAAATTGTTCAAGCACAACATTTACTCTAAAAGAAACAAATATAGTAAATAATTTGAAGATTAGAAGTTTAACTAGTCACGTGATGAGCAGGTAATAAAGAAGTCTGGCATAAGTATCTACCATCAAGGATAAAAAGCCCAATGCGAGGCTGATATGGCAATTTCTATTCTGTTTTAGTTAAAATGCAGTTTGAAAATTAAAACAGTATTAAACTGTTCTAATTTCAAAATCAACATCACCAAAGGTTTCACCATAGTTAGTAAAACATTTTCTACTGCATATAACTCAATTTGCTTGGGTCAAAAACGTCTCATGGCCAGAGGATCCTTTGGACCTTCCTCAAGAAAAACTGGGCTCAAAAACTGATGGGAGCATTTACTAGTAATTTAGTGAATTCTTATGGATTCCAATATACCTCTCTTCTTTCAAGATGGAACCTTATTTAATATGCTTATATAATGAAAATATTTAATAAATTATTGTGGGCAAATTAAATTTTCGAGAAGAAGCCAACAGGATAGAGATAGAAAGCATTGGATAGAAAGCAAATCAAATGAGACATGAACCAGACTAAATAGCTCAATGAGAAGAACCCAGCTGAATTGATCTGGTAAGTCTGGTTAAGTTATGTAAATCATGCATAAATAGTAATTAGACCTCTAAATCATGATAATTAGAGATCTAGGACATAGGTGACAGCCAAGCAGATAAAATATATTGACGCAGGTCTAAGGAGTCAGCCTCTTAAATGCTTCCTATCACAAGGAATATTCAGAAAATTTTAAGTTGGCAAAAGATTTTAAGTTGGCAAAATGGCCCAACTTGCAAGTAAGATTCTGTAAGGATATTCTGTCAAACCAGTTTTCTGATTATGGTGCACTATATGATGAAACAGCTCCCTTGATGGCATGTTGATGTTTATTTGGTTTTAGTTCTAAGATATATTTAATGAATGGAATGTAATGTTCATAAATTAATCTGAATTATTGCATTGTGGTTTATGATTCTGTGTTTATTCAGCATTTTTTCTAAACTAGAGAGAAAAACATGTCTATGCATGTCCCATAATAACACCCTGCTATTTTTATTTATAATTCACATGTATATAACTAGCTATTTTTATTTATTATACTATACCATATTTCAGATCCCGATACTTGGTTCTCTTAAGACTTAATCCTTTTGCCCTTATGATATTCCTAAATATAATCCTATATTTGGTCTGATGTATCATTTCTTTGTCTTCAGGTTTATCTGCAAAGAGAGAGATGCAAGTACTAAAGAACTTTATTCATATGGAAACCAATTACAATATATCAAAGACTTATTCTTCTAATGTTCGGAGGTTATTAAACAGACTCCACATAACTGACCAACCATCTAACATTCAACTAAGCAGTCATCTCAATAGACTAAGCAGTCAAATCACTGCAAGGAAGGGGTCCTTTGTCACACAAACAAGAGGTCACATATGTGATAGGTGGTGGATCTACTTGATTGATCGCTGGTATGGATTTATTTTCAGAAGGTGAGATGCCCAGGAGGACCTGTGATAGTGGCTGATTTGTTCCAGTGAATCCCAGTGTGTTCTACTTCATTGATGGTTGGCCTGGATTTATTTTCAGTGGGTTTGATGCCCAAGGGGACCTGTGATAGGTGGTTGATTTGTCCCAGACTCCAGTACATGCCAGCACTTGTTGTGGACCGATGCCTGTGATAGGCATGCTTAACCATTTGATTCTTTGCCAATTTTCAGAGCCCGAGATGGGCAGATTCAATCTTTGATAGATTGATGACTACTGGCTGGTCTGTTTTGGTTGAGATGTGACTCAAGGGTTTACAGGAATGGCAGCCTTGCTCAGTTTCAGTTATAACTAATGGATGGAGCTTCCAACGTTGAGGATAGTATTGATTGTGCATCTTGAACATTTGTAGAGAGATTGATCATAGATGTGATCGCTGGTGGGATGTGATTGCTGATTTTTCCCTGGGTTGCATTTATCTTCCACCAGCAGCTGAAGCAATTGGATGTTTTCTGGGCACATGGAGACCCTGTTAGAGGGAGTCGGAACAAGGTAAAATACAATATTCGGTCCAGTTCTGTTAGGAGGGATTTATCATCTAAAATGCCACCTTATGAGAATCCCAAGGAAAGATGTTGAGACATTTAAAAAATTTCCCCAGAAATTCAGCGACAAGCTTTTGCAACTATTAAAGAACTTAAGAAGAAGATGAAAGAAGGCAAAGAAGCTTTGCAGCTTGAAGTTGAAGTGAGTGGAGTAGCAAGGGGACCTACAAGAACATCAGGGGTGGACAAGTGAGATGCATTTGACTGCTTCACCTTCTACAGGACCCATATCATCTTTTCCAAGAACAGAATCTAAGGCACAACCTCAACTCATTCAGTTCTTTAAAAAAAGGAAAAGGCATAAGCACACAAGGTTGTGGGTAGGTAGATGATCTACTTGGATGGAAGGAGACTTCGGTAAGATCTAGAGTTTCTGCAGGCTCTAACCACGATCTAGAAGGTGAGTTTTTCTTTGGTCTATGACAACATGGAGGAGGACCTGGAATTACTAGACTACTACGAAGATGACTCTCCAAGCCCGGCTTCAGTTTTCAGATCGCATCAGGAGGTTATTAAGTCTGAGACATTTAAAGATGATGTACATTTCACTAATCCGGATCCGAATATCTTAAGCCCTGGGACACTTGGCGAGGGAGCATATAGATGAAAAGAACTTAAATAGGACAACATAGGTAAGGGTATGTGTTGCCAGTTCCAAGGAAGTTTTTTCTCCTTCTGAGTTCACAAGCTTGGGTCGTCTGAAAACTGTTAAGGTTTCTTCTGCTATACTTGAATTCGTCATCATCGATGAGCCATACCTCTCTACAAGGTGCCTTTGCAAATTCTTCTGCAAAGGGAGGGAGATTTGATTTAGGGGTCGGAAATTACAGTAATCTCTTGAAGAAACACGGCACATAGGGGACCTCTTTTACTATTCAGAACTGAGAAGGAACCGTAACCAAAACCCTATACAAAAGGAGGTTCTATGTCAGGGGAGGACCCAAAAAAATAAAAAGAGGGCATGTATAAGACCTAAGTTAGATAGAGTCAAAATGATCACAAGCATTGATGTTGGGATGTCTACGATTGAAGGGTTGAAGGGGAAGGCGATTATTGGTCGAATTATGGGGAAAAATGTGAAGGGTGAATCTTTGAAAGGGTGTATGAAGGAAAGATGGAAGCCAGTTATGGGGTATGTTACACCTCATATGGCATGAGGTTTCACTTGTGATTTTCATCACAACGTATGGGTTTGCAGCATGGTACATATGGAATTTTGATGGATTAAGGGTATACCACTACATATTATTTGAGTGGATGGTGTCTTAGTGGAGGAGACTCATTTTCTCCTTGGTTGATTGTCATGGTCATGGTTCATCTATTGGTTTTAGTCATGTTCCATGCCTTTGATTGATGGATCACCCTCTTGGTATTTATTTTGATGGTTATGGAGCATGCTACCTCATCATGGTGTTGCCATGGAGTGCTACAGCTTTGTTCATGTATGATGGCTCTAGCCCCTAGGGGGTTGGATAATGGTGATGCAAGGTCATGACATGGCATCATATTGTTCTTGGAGTATCCAAGTGATAGTGCATGCTAGTGTTATCTTATTGATTTGTCACTGGTATGGGGTGTTCCACATGGTCATGTCTTTTTATGTCATTCTAGTCATCACGTGATTGGGTTCTAGGACATGATTTATATGTTGGGGTGGTACAGTTCGTCGAGAGGTTGATTCCCTAGCACATGGGGGTCTATTCTACATGAGGATTGCACATTCACATGGTTGATTGCATTCATTTGGAGAGCACCTAGCACATTGACCCCCTTTCACACAGTTCCAACATATTTATTGATGTATTTGATGTGTTTTATATGGTTTGGGGATTCCTAGTGGGGAAACACCCTAGGTCAAATGCGCATGATTGGCATAGTAATGGTATATTTAGCATATGCCCACTTCATTTGGAGTAAGCATTCCACCCTAGCACTTTGTCTTATGATTGATCTAGCCCTCACATTGGCTAGGGATTGATGATATTGGATGATACTTAGCTACATTGGATGGATGCCCTAGTGCTTATGGATTGGTTTGACATGAGGATGAGATCTTGGCATGATGGACTCCTTGTTTGAGAAGAGTGCTCTTCTGGTACACTCATTTCTAGATAGTTTTTAGCCCTCTCAACAATTATGTTTGACATGGTGTAGCATGGTTTGAGCCTCATTGTGTGGATGCCTTTACTTGATTTGATACTCTTAGCACATGGATCAAGTTGAAGTACCATTCTTAGTGAAGTGCTCCATTGATTCCCTCTTATTTGCACATATGTTGAAGCATGCTCACATAATATAGCTTGTTTTATGGGTTCGTAACCTTGTTTTATGGATCTAGCGGATTAATTTGATAATCTTGAACATGGATCTATGCGTTGGCGCACATGTTGAGGTCGCCCTATGTTTGAAGAGTTGTTCTAACAAACATTGGACCATTGCTTGCACACTTATCCATGAGATCCACTTTTGGAGGGGCATCCTAGCTCATGAGTAGATATATTTCAACAGAGGACCTAGATTGTTGCTAGATCAGTGCCAATAGATGTAGACTTGCTGCGGAATTTCCAAATTGTGATTATAATAGAAATTCCAACAAATATTGAGAAAGTTGTAGTGGTCACAAATCTGCCACGTTCAAATTCTCGCTGCATTTTGACCAATTTTTTGAGAAACGCCCCACCTTTGTTGCTTGAGCGCTTTGGTTATTTGGGAAGAGTGAAATTAATGTATGAACATGGTGGACGCCTTGCACATAGGGCAGAGCTTTAGGTGTTTTGAGGCTATCTTTAAAGGAGGCATCCACCTTGGGAGGATACACATGGCATAACCATCTCAATATTTTATTATTGTTTGACTAATCCCATGAGTCGGTTATGTGAGGGAAGATTATTTAACGGTTTTCCTTGGAGATAAGGATGTATCTATATAACTCCAAGTATATTTTATTGTTTCTTCTTAAAAAAGAAAGTGGATCTCAATGGAACACAATCATTCTAGTTGAGAAGGTTATTTTATTGTTATTCCTTAGAGAACTAATGGATCTAGGAACACAATTATTATTCTATTGTAAATGGAGATGGAGCTCAACTCTATTCAAAGAGTAGCTCTCTCCGTCATTTGTCATGGTTGGAATTGTGAGGAGTCTCTCCTCTTGGAGCCTCATTGTATATCTTTTGGAAGGCATCATGGAAAGTTAAGGGTTCTCTATATTCATATATGAAGCTTGTTTTCATTTCTAATTGTTGTTGTTGATGTTAGAAGATACTTGCAAAGAACTTGCTTGAGAGGCCACGAGGGAAGGGTATATTTACCATGTTGGAAGGGTTTAATGTGAGGGTATGTGAGGATTTCTCCCCTTTTAATCTCCTTTCATGTCTTATTTCTGAATGTGTTGTCTTACATCTATCATTTTTTAAGAGTTGTTGTTGAGTTAACACTTCATTGTAGGATGCACCCTCATAGTGTTGTTTGAGTGTGGCACCATTAAGGTCCCCTCCAAGTTTATTTCTACGTCATTTAGTAACAAGTTAAGGCTTATTGTGGCATCGCTCTATTTGTCTTAACCATTCATAAACTTGCTCTCTTTAGTTTGACCTTTTGAGTCCATTTTGCCCAACATTAGATAGGCACTGGTCCATTGTCCTTCATCACCCCATTATTTTACTGTGCTACAAAACTAATGTTTTGCAAAGCTATCTCTTCACCACACCTTAAGCCTCTTTGTTATAGCCTTAGCAATTTAACACAGGGATTCCCCCTTGTGTTGGAGAAGAGCCAACCTAAAGTGAGAAAGGGAGTTACTGAGGTGACAGTGGGTAGCCCCTCTAAGTTGCGCCCTTGGGTTTTCACCTTGTGCTTGGATCTTTTACACGTATAAGTGAGAGTTCGGGAGGTAACGAGTTACTCTCCAATTTTTCATTTGTTAGTTTAAAGGTGGATAGTATTCATTTTAAAAAATGCAATTGATACTAGCATTCTTCTCAAAAAAGAATGGCAATGCGGTCCTTCAAGGTTAAGCCTTCGCAAATGGAAGCCAGGCTTCGATCCTAGATCAAAGCCAACTTATATACAACAAATATGGGTGATGCTCCCTGAATTCCCAATGGAATTATGGAACAAAACAATCCTGGAAGGTATATTGAATACAATGAATTGTTTCATCGCTTTTGAGGACAATTGCAAGGTTAAAGAAGATTGTAGGGTCTTTAAATTATGAGTGGAAATGGATTTAATAGGTCTCCTAGCAAATATTGAAATGAAATGGGATCGGCCGCTATTTACTTAGAAATACTAGAGGATCCCATTCAAGTGCAATGCTTGCCATCATATAAGTCATTTGTGGGAGGATTGTATATATTGTAGGAGGAGTTTTGAATGGCAAAACAAGATATGGGTCAAGAAAAAAACCAAATCGGTGAAGCAAATATATATCCAGTGTTATTGGAAGAAGGTAGGTAAGGAGGAGGGCAAGCTTTTGAGACTCGAACCACAGTGGAGGCAAAATTTGGACAAAATCCATTAAAGATCATGAAGGTCGAGGAGCAGCTTCAAGGAACTAGTTTGGAGCCTCATGATCAAATTCCAAAAGCAGAGGATGAAGGTAAGCCTAACTTAGTTCCTTCTCAATGTTTTAAAGGAATACATCAAATTCCCTCTTTTTTTGATGGGTGGGAGGGTAATGATCCTTTAAATTATGAAGGTCTTAAGGTTAGGAACCCTAAATCCTCTAGGTCTCAAAGGAGTAAGCCTAAAATTGTGAAAAGCCCAATAATCTACTTCCTAGGGGTTGATGATTCCTCGGTCCTTGGTAAAGGGAATGTAGAATCAACCATGTTTCCAAACGACGAACTAGAGAAGAATAAATCAGATTCTCATTAGTCTAAAGAAAAGAGTCCATTAGAAATGGTTTCACATTTGAAGGTCCAGGAAAAAGAAGATTGGAAGAAAATACCAAAACCTTTTATAAAATCCACTTACCAGTTAAGGTCAATGAAGGAAGTTGTGGAAGATTTTGGGGTTTTGGTACGAGGATTGGCATTAGACCAGTTAAACCCTAATCTTGTAGGAAGGAAATCTTATGTTTCAACTTTCTCTAGCAAAATCCCAAGCCAAGAAGAAAGTCAAGGAAGGGAAACAACCTACTATTAATGGCGTCCTTAGAGCAAGCAAGACCCTGAAATTAGTTCCAACTTCCAAGATAATTATCTTAACCTTAAATTCAAGAGGGGTCAAGGGTGCCCCCAAGCAGCAAGCCGTAAAAAGACTAGTAGCTATGTTAAACCTGATGTTCTTATGATTCAAGAAACAATGTGCCTAGGATTGAAAGCAATAAATTTTTCGTATGCTGTCATGAAAGACTAGGACTTTTGCTCGGTGGATGCTGAAGGATTGTCGGGTGGATTGGCCACCAATTGGAATAAAAAAACTAGACATTTAATCTATAAAAAAAATTCCTACAGGTATTGTCATCGAACTGAATTCCAAGGAACTTAGGAGGGTCTTTAGAATAATAAATCTTTATGGACCCTACATGGACAAAAAGCCTTATTGAAAAGGTTTAGGAAATTCCAAGATACTAAAAGGCGATCAGATCATATTATAGGAGGAGGACATATCAATCTTACCCTCAGCGAGAAGAAGATTTGGGGTGAAAATGCTAGAAGTAACCCTCTAGCTTATTTTTTTCCCATTTTTTTGAGTCCAGTCTGTCAAATTAGTTACTACATGGAGGAACTCTAGCAGAGGAAGAAATGGAATCTCAAAGAGATTGGATAGATTTTTTGTATCTAATCATATAATGGATGGCATATTGAAGTTTGTGGCTCGGATGGATATTTCCACATTGGTTTGTGACTAACATGTGGAAATCGTCATTAATACCTCTCTGAACTTTGGAAAATCACTTTAATAATTTAATTATTAAAGTGAATGTCATTTTATAATTAATTGAGGTTAATTTAATGAAATGCCTAAGTTTTTGGCATTAGTGAATTAAGTGAATCTTAGCCATTGATCTCAAGTGAGGTGAAATCTAATCTCAATTGTTGATCACTTTGGATATTAGGGTTAGGGTACTACTCAAGATTATAAAAGTAGCCAAGGTGAGAGGAGAAGACACATCAAAAGAACAAAGGACTTTTTCTCAAGTGTTGAATCACGAAGGATTGTGATTCAAGATGAACAGCTCAAAGGAAGGAGAGCACAAGCAGGTTTTCAGCAAAAAGAAAATATCAGCAGCTAGAAAATTGTGGAGGTCGTACCAACAGGGGCAGCAAGCCATACTATTTTTCTAGACAGCCAATTTTTGTTTGCAGCAGGCCATACAGCCCAGCAAGGGGTCGTACAAGGTCATATTGCCGCAGGACAGTAGCACAAAAGGTCGTACATCGTGTAACAGGGGACGTATAGATCGTACAGCAGGCTGTACAGAAGCCATACAGCAGAGCAGCAGTGCAGGAGGGCAGAAAGAGGGTTGTAGAAGGAGAGTTTATTCTTCAGGGGCTTTTTTTGCCAAGTTTGTTGTAGCTTGTGATTTTTCTCAATGGGAAAATTATTTCCCAGGTTGGGAAAGCCCTTGCAAGCTTGGATTCATTATTAATGAAAAGCTTATTTGAAGGGCAAATTTATGTGTGTATGTGTGAGATTTGATTTCCAGTTTTGCTTCCGCTGATTTATTTGTTTACCAATTAAAAATTCCAGTTGTGCATTGTATTCAGTAAGCTGAAATGAATTGACAGCAAGGAAATTACTAGGTAATAATTTGCCAGGGTGTTGGGGTTAAAGGAAATTTAACATGGTATCAGAGATTTCACTCTGAGGGAGTCAAATTTCATTTCTACATCAATTTGCAGCATATCTGTCAGATCTGCAAGGAGATCTCTGCAGATCTATAAACCAGCAGTGAAGTCTTGTGGGTACTTGACAGAATAAGCACACGGCAGTTGTTTTTGTTCAGATCTAGTAATGTCAGTAGCCAATCTCGGATTTGAAGACCGATTGGATGGAGCATCTAATTTTCTGTCATGGAAGGCGAGGGTAACCTTGCTTTTGAAGGAACATGACCTTTGGAAGATTACAGAGAAGGTTGTTCATGTACCGAAAGATGCAACTCAGAAGGTGGCTCATGAGAAGAAGGACATCAAAGCCCAGACAGTGATCATGAACACTGTGAAGAATCATTTGATCCCTCACATGGCAGAAAAGCAGTTGGCTAGAGAGATACTCAAGGCTCTAGTGAATTTGTTCCAGAGTGACAACTTGAACAAGAAGATGATCTTGAGAAACAAGCTTAGATCCATCCAGATGTCAATATCTAACAATGTTACCAATGTTACATCGTGAGGATCATTCAGACACCTGATTAGCTTGCAGCCATTGGGGAGAAAGTGGATGACATGGAACTCGTAAGTGTGGCACTGAATGGTTTTCCCAAGTCTTGGGAACCATTTGTCAAGGGAATCTGTGCTCGGGAGAAACTTCCCAATTGGGAGAGGCTTTGGGATGATTGCATCTAGGAAGAAACTCAAGAAGAGTCTAAAGCCAGCAAACAAGAAGATGGAGAGGAGAACCTGGCTCTTATCAGTCAAACCAAGAAGAGTAAAGGAAAGGATTCCAAGGGTAACAGTGAGGGGGCAACCTCACGGTCGGGGAAGAAGGACTTGAGTAAAATCAAGTGCTTCATGTGCCAAAAGACTGGGCATTATGCATCACAGTGTCCGAAGAAGAAGAAGGGGCTAGGGAAGACGCAAACAACAGCATCAACAAAGACATAGTGAGATGAGTTTGCAACAAAGATTGAGAAGGACTTCTCACTAGTCTCCTGCCTCTCTACCAGCACCAACACAAGGAGTGCTTGGTGCTTGGACAGCAGTGCATCTCATCATATGACAGAAGCACGAAAGTTATTCAGCAGTCTAACAGAGAAAGACTCGGGGATCCATGTGGAGCTTGGTGACAATGCCAGGTATGCAGTGAAGGGGGAGGGAACAATCCTGTTCCAGCTAGAGTCAGGAGGTTCGTTTGAGGCCCAGGATATGCTTTATGTACCAGAACTAAAGAAGAATTTTCTCTCAATCTCAGTTTTGGAGGATAGGGGTCTTGTCATCATGTTCAAGAAAGGGCAAGTACTCATACATCCAAAGAGAGCTAGCCCTGACACAGCAATGAGCATTGGGGTTAGAGAGGGCAAGTTATACAGGTTGTAGGGAAAGCATGTTCATCGGTCCAAGGGGATCTTGGATCTTATCCATTCAGATGTGAATGGATCGATGTCAGTGGCAGAGGACGAGGAGTAGAAGGCTCCGAAGGGAGATCAGAGTTCACAGACTTCCACTTCATGGAGTCAGGCTTTAGGTGGGGAGGAGGAGTTACTCCCTTCTAGCTGTGTCAAGAGACCCAGTTGATATGAACTGACATTGAGGTATGCTCAAGAGCAAGTTGAGGCTCCGAGGAGCACAATCAAGGAGAGAAAGCCTCCAAAGAAGTTTTTGAACTTCATGGCACTAATGAATAACGTCATTGAAGAGGAAGCAAACCAACAAGTACAACATGATGCCTTGGTGCGAGATGATGTGTGTGAAATTGTGCCAGGACCGAAGGGAAAATCAGTTCTAGGTGGCTCTTCGAGAAGTACCTTCCTCACTAAGAGGGAGTGTTGAAGTTTGTAGCTCGAACAGGTATTTCCACATTGGTTTGCGTCTAACATGTGGAAATTGTCATTAATACCTCTCAAAACTTTCGAAATACACTTTAATAATGTAATTATTAAAATGAATATCATTTTACAATTAACTGAGGTTAATTTAATGATATGCCTAAGTCTTTGGCATTAGTGAATTAAGTGAATCTTAGCCATTGATCTCAAGTGAGGTGAGATCACTTTGGAGATTAGGGTTAGGGTACAACTCAAGATTATAAAAGCTGCGAAAGTGAGAGGAGAAGACACATCAAGAGAGCAAAGAAGGACTTTTGCTCAAGTGTTGAATCACGAAGGACTGTGATTCAAGATCTTAGCAAGGTGAAGACTTTCACCTAGAGGTCAACTCAAAAGGAGGAGAGCACAAGCAAGTTTTCACCAAGAAGAAAAATATCAACAACCAGAAAATTGTGGAGGCCATACTATTTTTCTGGGCAGCCAGTTCTTGTTTGCAGCAGGTTGTACAGCCCAACAGGGAGCCATACATGGTTTATTGCTGCAGGAAAGCCATACAAAACGCCGCACAGCCCGCACCAAGGGCCATATCGGTCGTACAACAGTCGTACAGGAGGGAAGCGAGAGAGGGTTGCAGCAGGAGGGTTTATTCTTCAGGGACTTTTTTTGCCAGGTTTGTTGTAGCTTGTGATTTTTCTCAGTGGGCAGATTATTTCCCAGGTTGGGAAAGCCCTTGTAAGCTTGGATCCATTATTAATGAAAAGTTGACTTGAATGGAAAATTTGTCTGTGTATGTGTGAGATTTGATTTCTAGTTTTGCTTCCGCTAATTTATTTGTTTACCAATTAAAAATTCCAGTTGTGCATTTTATTCAGTAAGCTGCAATTAATTTACAGCAAGGAAATTACTAGGTAATAATTTGCCAGGGTGCTGGGGTTAAAGGAAATTTAATATGGCAGGTGTAAAATAAAATCATGGGTTGGTAGTGGGGATTTATCAGACCATTTGTCTGTTATTTTACGAATTGAATCTAAAGATAGGAAACCCCCCTTACCCTTTAAATTTAATTACTCCTAGTTGTTAGAGGAGGATTTTAGAGCTCTAGTAACTAAGCCTTGAAAAGTCTATGAAAGAAACTTAAATGATTCAGCCATGAAACAATTTGCAGACAATCTAAAAAGCTTCAAAAGGGTGGTTAGAGGATGGGCAACACAACATGCACAAAAAGCTCAAAAGGATCTAAGGGAAGCAGAAGAAAGTATAACATCTTTGTTTGACCAAAATCAAGCCAGGGTTTTTTTCTGAAGTTGAATTCCAGTCCTTGAAGGAGCTTGAAGGCAAAAAAAAGGATTTATTAGATAAGGAGGAGATAGCTTGGAGGCTCAAGAGCAGAGCCATTTAGCTAGCTGAAAGAGATAATAATACAAAATTATTTCATAAATATGCATCCAATAGGAAGAATATAAATACTATCTCGAAAATTCCAGTCCTTGAAGGAGCTTGAAGGCAAAAAAAAGGATTTATTAGATAAGGAGGAGATAGCTTGGAGGCTCAAGAGCAGAGCCATTTAGCTAGCTGAAAGAGATAATAATACAAAATTATTTCATAAATATGCATCCAATAGGAAGAATATAAATACTATCTCGAAAATTTCTAGGGTTGATGGCTCCAGGGTCAAATCTTTCAAGGAAATTGCAGAAGTGGAGAAACTTCATTTTAAAAATCTCTTCAAAGACCTGGAAGCATCAAATATAGGAAAAATAATGAAAATTGTTAGGCTTTTTCCTAGATTAATCACTGACGACATGAATAAGGATTTGGATGCAGAAGTGACTAAAGAATAATTAAAAACAGTACGAGCCTCTTTTTAAAAACGTAAGAGTCCAGATCCAGACGGACAGACAATGGAATTTTTTCTTGGATTTATGATTTGCTGGAAGGAGATCTTATGAGAATAGTAGAAGAATCTAGACAATCTAAGAAAATTCTAGGAGCTATAAATTCCACTTTCATAGTCCTTGTTATCGCACAATCTATACTTGCCCAAAGCCTGAACGCAAGTAGGCTTAGATTGACGTGACACGAAGGTAGTCCTATCAGTGTCACCCCAATAGGGTACCTCTTTCTCTTTAGGAGAAGGATAAATCCACTCCAAGGGAGACGTCCCAAGACCTAGGAGGTTTGAGGAAAGGGAAAAGGTAAGGCTAACCACCCCTCTCTCTAGGTCAGTCAAAAAGACTTAAGTCTTGTTGGATGAAGCAAAGGAGAATAAAGTGTACCTGCCCCTTACAAATACAACAACAAAAGTTATGGCAGCAACAAGTGATGATGAATGCTTCAACAAGACCTCAAGTTTATAGAGATGACTACTACTAGTCAATGTACGAAGCAAGTGATAAATATATAGCACCAGTAATTAGTTAATGACGGTTGTAATAACATCCAGAAAATGCACTTGAATAGACAATATGACAAGATACTGTGAAGTCCTGAAATGATAACACTTGTCTCATACAATTTCTAGATATATGTCAATCAGAAAATAAACTCTAACAGGTTGCCAATGATAATTGTAGCAACAGCAAAATAAAGTAATGACAGCAGTAGTAAAATCTTCAGAAAAGTATTTAGAAAGGCAATTTGATGCACACTTTAGTCTTGGTTGATTGTACCTTGCCTTATACAATTTCTAGATTGGTTTAAGTGGTCAAACAAGTTTGGATAGGCTGCAAAATGATGGTTGTAGCAATGATTATAACAACAACAGCTTAGTGGTTAGTATTCCTAGACTAGGTTAGCAAGTTAGTTTAGGTTAGTAGGGTATTAGGCAGAGAGATTGAGTTTGAAGTTTGATGATTTTTGTCAAGAAACAAGGGTTGAAGACTAGTGCCTTTTAGGGATAAATGGAGGCAATGTGGGCAGCTCCTTCTAAGGCTGCAAATTAATGATGATGCATAAAAGTCTAATAGGGAAAAAGTATAGGAGAAGTAGTAACTTAAGTCCTCCTAGACTTTGACCTCAAGAGACAAAATGATAGGGTGTAGGCAATTCTAGGCCCTAGCGCCTTGCTCTCCTTAGCCTTTTTATGGAGTAAAACTTGTGCAACAATAACCAAGTACAAAACCCTTAAGAGTGCTAGCAATTTAGGGCTCTAGGGTTTCACTAGTTACTAGATCAATTTAGTGAAAAGCTTGGAAAATAAAAAGTAAGAAAGTAGCAACTTAAGTTTCTTACTTCAAGCATTAAATACAACATGCAATTTCATAATCTTGTATGAGCAAATAAAATCATACAATAAACCATTCAATAGATGAGAAAATGCAGATTTCACTTACTTGCACCAAGAATAATCATGAGAATACCATGCAAGATCACCATAAAACTTCCAAAATTGATCCAAGTTGCAAAAATCAGCCTTAAACAAGAGTGGTGCCTCACAATTTCAGCCAATAACCCTAATAGGGCGCAAATTTCATACCTCTTCTCTCCAATGACAAGTTATGTTGAAAATGAATGTCACTTTCTGCTTATTTATACAAAATTTAACCTAAAATTAATTTCAATTCATAATTACTGGGCCGACCTGGCCAATTTTTTACACAAATTAAATCTAGACAAAATAAAATTAATTTGCATCTAAGAATCACTTTAGGAGTGACATCATGCCCCATTAGGGTTACGTTGAGCCCCACATGTGGAACGTTGAGTAGGGAAAGTGGAACGCTTGGCCTCCAAAGGCCTAAAATGATGCCCACGCGTGCCACCAGGTTCACAAATGCCTCCAAAGATGAAACCCTAGCTTTGGATGATGTTTTGGGCTATCATGGTGACGTTCAGGGCCCTCGAGGGCTAATGTCCATGTGGGAAGAGCAAGGTCCCCTTAGTCTAGGTCTGCCAGGGTGCCTCCAAAGGCAACTTCCTTCTTTCTCTCGGTGCACGTCTTCAATTTCTTCTTACCCTTGGCTAGGGTTTCAGAATCCATATGTGGGCTTTAAGCCCCCATGAAGGTCCAAGCTAATCATTCCCTCATGTGTACTTGTCCACCAGGCAAGGTTCTGCAGCAACAACAAGTACGCCCTCCAGGGGGTTCATAAGTCACAGGCATCATAGCATGTAAATCACATCCAATAATCAAATTACCCAAACATGTGCATCAAACCCCCTTTAACCCAGACAAATGCTCAAAGACGTTATGCAATTTGACAAGTTAGTTTTGGAGAAGGTCTCAGGGTGTCCTATTGGGCTAACCTCTCTTAAATTTGGGGTGTTTCCCAGGTGGGATCTAGTCCAAGTCATGTAAGTGTATGAGGTGGCATGGGGTAAATATTTGGGCATGGGGTGCATGTAATAACAGGGAAATGTAAAGTCTTACATGTGGGTGCCTTTGTAGAGGGCGAGTTGCACCTTGTCATAAATGCAATTGTTTCCTAGCCCATTCATTGCATTTTACTCTTAGCTTTATTTCTTTTGATCTTTTGCTCTTGTGCTTCGAGGAAATAGTTGAGGGCCATTGTCCTGGCTTGATGACCAGAGGTAACAGCGTTATCCACAAACATTTCACGGAAATGAGAAGGTTGGCTCGTGATGAGACCCCCTTTCTCTTGGCTATGCCACCAAGAGCCACTACCCTGGCTTGGTGACCAGATAGGTGGTAGTGTCATACCGCTACATGCCCATGGTCATAATAGGTCGGCTCATGATGAGACCTCTTATCCATCAACTAGTACCTTGAGTGTTTATGTTATCTTATGGGTCCCCTTTTCTTACTAAGAAGCTTTTCACTGCTTTCTCGAGGATCCCTGGGCGAAGCATCTCAAAGGTTTCAACATTGGCTTTTAACTATTGCCACCTACTTTTACCCTATGGGCCTTTAGCCCCTTCTTCCCACGACGTAAGGTACAACCCTTCCTAGTGTAGCCAATCCCAATGCCCAAACAAAAATAGGGGAGATGGAAGGAATAAAAATCGAAAGTGCTAAGTATGGAGGGGACGGACAATGACTTTTCACAGATCCACCCAATAGCAACCCATCTTAAAGGAAAATCAACTTACTAGGGCACCATGTAACCCTTCCAAGTATGAACGAGGTAAAGAGCATAATTTCCAAGCAAACGTCATGAAATGAAGAAGGATTCAATACAACATGTTCAAGTGCTTCAAAAATCAAAGTGATACATACCATGATACCCAGACTCATTACCTCATCAAGCAAGACTCACCGCTACTTCAGGACTAGGCTGGTGTGATGGATATTGTTGTTGGTGATACGTGGACTGCACTGAAGAAAAGAGGGGCCCTCTGGGGCCATGCTCAAGTCGTCTGGCTCTCGGTATTCTATATCTAGGACCTTTGGGCCTCAAGACGTGATCTCCTTTGTTATCCCTAGGCTAGGGGATAACAGTCCTCATTCTTAAGAAACAAGATCCTAAATCTTTTGAATATTATAGATCTATTTCATTATGCAATATTGTCTATAAAATCATTTCCAAGATAATTGCTAACAGGCCTAAAGGTATTCTGTCTGGTGTGATTTTAAAAGAACAGTTTGTATTTCTCTTCAACATGCAAATCCACAATGCAGTTGGTATAGCTCAAGCAGGAATGCACTCAGTTAAGGTTCAGAAGATTTCAGCAGCGAGGGTGAAAATTGACCTGGCCAAAGCTTATGACAAACTTAATTGGTTATACCTTAGGCTACTTCTCCTTTAGATAGGGATGAATTTGCAGACTGTGCATTGGATCATGGGCTGCCTGTTGTCTGTCTCTTATGCTTTTCTCATAAATGGCTCTCCATCAAGATTTTTCAATGCATCAAGGGGTCTTAGACAAGGATGTCCCTTATTCCCCTTTTATTTTAATTAGTTGTTGAAGGTTCAAGCATGTTAAAAAAGATGCAAAAAGTACAGGGGAAATGAAGGGGATGAAAATCTCAAAGTCAGTAGTGATATCACATCTTTTGTTTGTTGATGACATTATGATATTTGGTCAAGGTTCCAGCAGAGAACTGAAAAGTATCAAGTGGCACTGGACATTTACTGTAAAGCTACAAGAATGGAAATAAACATGTCTAAGTCATTACTAATGGTCAATGAAGTGGATGACGAGGTTAGAGTCTAGACA
Organism: Picea mariana; assembly: GCA_032191745.1. Classification (NCBI taxonomy): domain Eukaryota; kingdom Viridiplantae; phylum Streptophyta; class Pinopsida; order Pinales; family Pinaceae; genus Picea; species Picea mariana. Next base: position 165,724 of record JASDQU010100552.1, read on the forward strand.
TCAAATTATAAACATGTTTCCAATGATTTCAGCTGATATGGAGGAGGGTGTAAAATATCTGAGTTTCAAATTAAAACTAAATGATTATAATTTATAAATATGGCGATTGGCTGTGGATGTATAATAAAAAATTGAAGCTAGAATTTCTATCTGGTGTAGCAAATGGCTATCTAAAGGAGGCAGATTAGTTCTGATTAAAGCAGTCCTGGAGAGTATTCTAGTGTATTGGATGTCCATTGCTCATAAGATCCCAAAAGCAATTCTAGATCAAATTAGGAAAAAATGTTTCAGCTTTTTATGAACAGGAGAAGGGAAAAAGGAGGTATTCCAGTGGTTAAATGGTCAATAGTGGCTAATCTAAAGGAAGTAGTTGGCTTGGGTTTGAAGAATATCTGTCTTTAGTCAGGCTTTAGCTGCAAAAAGCTTTTGGAGGCTTGTCTATAATGAAGGAGGGATTATGGGGCAAAGTTATGAAGACAAGATACTTAAGCAGTAAATCAATGGAAGAATGGTTCAAATCAGACAGGAAAAGCTGTCAAGGTGCTACAATTAGTCTGAAAAACACCGGTTAAGGCATTTCCCTTAATAGGCAAATGGGGAGCTTGGAAGGTAGAAAAAGGAAAGAAAGAGAGGGTAGGAGAAGACCCCTGGATAGGGTGTAAAGGAAATTATAAATTATCAGAAGCTCTCATAATTGATCTGCATTCTTTAAGGATTTTTTCTTTAAAAGATGCTTCAAGTTCTAATGGCACAAACGCATGGTCTCAAAGCTTGAAATCAGCAGAAGTATTGAGTTTGCAGGGGGGAAAAGAAGTGGAATGGACAAACTATATAACCTTGTTAAATCATAGTGCTATTAAGCTTTCAGATCATGAGAATTTAATCAAATGATCAAGAAACAGAAAGAGTGTGGTAGTGGAAGATGGTGTGGAAACTGGAAAGCCCTCTCAAATCAAAAAAAATTATCTAGCTAGCCTTGGCAAATAAAATTCTCACTTGAATAATGGACAAAAGAGGAGCTGGCATGGTCCTAGTCTCCCGGCAGAAGATAATGAGGAAACAATGGATTATGTTTTTGTTCCATGTTCTTTTTCCAGGGCTGTATGGAAAGAAGTGTTATAAATGTCATGGCACAAATAAATGGGATCAGCAGACTGTCAGATCGCCTTTTCTCATGGTAATCAGACAAATCTGAAAAAGCCTATAAGGCWTTTCYCTGCTTTGTCATCTGGGGAATCTGGCTCTCAAGAAATAACATGATTTTCCAAGGCTTGGATATGAATCCAGCACAAGTTGCCCATAAAATTAGGTTATCCTTCAAAGGTAGCTGGAAGCCTTCAAAAGACAAACCTCAGAGAATTTTAAAAGAGACATCTATTGATCAATCAAAAGCTTGAGGATTTTTCAATGGAGCTTGTCAAGGTGTTCCAGGCATTTGTGGAGCATGGGCTATTTTGTTTTATGATCCTTCCCACTATTTTCTCGTGAAGTATGGTGCAGGGCAAGAAACAAACAATAGAGCTGAGTTTATGCTCTCTGGATTTTTTTGAAGACAGCAGTTGAAAAAGGTTTGAAGCAATTGCAGGCTTATGGTGATTCTGAAATTCTGATGGACTGGGCTAACAGAAAATGCAGAATTGAAAACATATTGTTAACCCAAATAATGAATCTGGTACTGGAGGTAAAACAACACTTTGATGATATTTCCTTTGTTCATATATACAGAGAATTCAACACCAGAGCAGATCAGTTGTCCAAAGAAGCAGTGTCTATGCAGGACAAGTCACTAGCCACATATGAATTTAGAGAAGGGCCCATGTTAGCTTTTTGTAGCTCGGGAGGTGTTTCAGCATAGGTCTGTGTGTCCTAGGCATGCTGATGGACACCCAAATTAATCCAGATCAACCTTATTATCTTTGCCTAAGTTTAACGTAGGCAAATCAGCAATTTTGCTTGAGAGTGGAATGTGGGGCCCAGGGAGATAGGGTGCACCTCATGAGGAGGCTGAGTGCTTTGTGGGTCCCTGTCCAAAGGGGGGCGCACCACTTAGTGGAGAGTAGGGTCCATCCCAAGGGAGGCACCCCAATCTCAGCCATTGAGGCCCAAACTTGGGCACACCTCTGAAGGCAAATGGTAGCTGAAGGTGAGACAAAAGAGAGGTTGAGGGTAGAGTTGGACACTATTCTCCTTTGTGAGATTGTGTAGGTGAGAAGAAGACGGTGCTTGGGCAGGAGAAGAAGAGGGAGCAGCTAAAGCAGAGAGGGCAAGTTCAGGCCAGCTTTGGGCAGCCAACAGAGGCCATCCTTGGGCCATACTGGTCTGCAAAGAAGGGCCAAACTCTGGACAGCAGCAAGCAGAGAGGAGCAGGCCAAGTACAGGTTGAGTTTTCTCAACCAAGAGGGCTATTTGCAGGCCGTACCAGCACCAGAAAACACGCCATACAGCCAACAGCTGGGCAAGTTTTTCTGCTGAGAAGTGTGAAGTTTGCTTGGAAATTTGTAACGAATTTCAGTTTATTCTACTGCTGTAAATTATCTCCTAAATGCCCTGCTGTCATCTTTATACACACCTGGGCTAACGTGAAAGAAACCTTCAATCCACTTGGTGTGTCCTTGGGGGCAAGTTTCGAGTCAAGGTGTTGTCACCTGATCCTCAACTCCTCCGTCTAGGCTAACTCCTAGCGAAGCCAAGGGGGGTAGTCCCTATAAAATAATCTAAGGCTCTTTTAATCTAAGAAAGCAAAAGAACTTTATTTCTAGGAGTTTAGTGCTTGAAATAAAACAAACCATTCAACATCTGATATTGATCATCATCATAAACATAAAATACTTGTCCATAAATATGCATATATCAAAGGATACAAGATCTGCAAGATTTAAGCATATAAGTTAGACAATGTGCATGAATGTAAATGATTGCTACATAAAAAATATACCAATTATACCAGTGCCTCTATGTTACCAGGATCCGGATCCGGATACGGATACGGATCCGGATTCGGATACGGATACGCCAGATTTTTGAAAAGCCAGGATCCGGATACGGCGGGGAAACACCACGTACAAAAAATATAATAATATTTTATTTTTTTTAATAAATAATTTGAGTTATTTATGAATAACTAGTTTACTAACTAAACTAAACTTAAGTTGGTTGGTCCTCTACATCCATCTCCTACATGAAGTCATCAGGACCATCAAAGGGAATGTCATCATCTGTCTCTGGGTCAGAGTCACTCTCATGAGTAACCAGTGACACACCAACCAAACCATGTTGCAGCTCATCTGGTGCATCCCCCTCATCTATCTGTGCACTATCCTCTGGATCCACATCCCATCGTGTCGCCGGTCCC
>JASDQU010100552.1:169247-185703 GCA_032191745.1 Picea mariana
TTGATGAAACTTCCTAATCCTAGCCTTAAAATATGGTAGAAAAAGCTTAACATGCCTAATCAATGATTCTGGTTTGAGTGAAGGGTACATTTTTGCTAAGGCCATGACAAAGGAATTTAACAATCAACACCACCAACATTGGGGTATATAGAGGGCTTGGTGGTCTTGATTAAATACCAGTTCCATACCCTCATACTTGATAGAATCCAGTGGAAACATTGTAATCTTGCCAATCTTGAAATCCTGAAAACCGTTAAGTCTGCTGAATTTTGAACGGGACCTAAAATTCTACTTTCTCCATATGAAGTCCAATGAGGTTGGAACCACTCTCAAACATCCTGAAACAATTAATGGTAATGTTAAAAATTTAAGTAAAAGGATAAAAATGAAAGATAAAGGAAATGCCACTTTTACTTTAAGAATTTAACATTACCATTAGGGAGCGCCCAGGGAACATATGGGGAAAAGTCCCCCCTAGAGTCCCCCCGTCCCGGGGACGTGGGGAACGCGTCCCCGTGGAACACTGCTAAAAAATACCCAAAACCTAAAAATTTAGCATAATTTTTGCTCGGATCCACGCGTGTGTGGGGTCAGGAGCTTGGGATCCGTCTCCTTCTTGCAGGATCCGTTTCCAGTTTCAGCAGAATCGGCAGGTGGCGTTTTTTTTGCGTTTCCGAGCGGATCCGGATCCGGATCCGGATCTGAAACGCGGATCCCAAATCCAGCGTTCAGACCGGGCGGATCCGGTAACATAGCAGTGCCTTAAAAGGGGTCGTGGGCAATTGTTGATCGAATGTTTTATTAAGATAAATTAATGTTGAGTTGATGAGAAAATGTGGCCCCTTTGGAAGCTAGCTCTTTGTTTGAAAACTTGCGGAGAACTTACCGAAACCCAAGAGGTCTCACCAATAAACTCACTAAAAGTGTTGGATGTCCAAAACAGGTGGAAAAACCAGGTCCCGAGAGGACCCGCCTTACTTCACATGTCACTTTTAAGCGTTTACCCGAGCATCGAGCTAACTACTTCAGAGATTTCCCTAATTAGACTACAAACAAGATTCATTTACTTTGCAATACTTGAAATAGATAAACTATGTACCCTGCTTTGTAAAATAGAACTTGCAAAAGACACTTGGAAATTGAAAGAGCTTTGCAAGAAAATAAAAATTAGAACTTGCAAAATTATTGTTGAGTGTGGGAAACAAGCATTAAACTTGACATGCATAAAGATCTTGAAAGCAAATTTTAAGCATGCATGTGAAATGTGAGTGTTATGTGTGTTTGCTTAACTTTAGGTGTGTTTGAGATCAAAAGATTAAACCAACAAAAGAAAGCCAAACACGACACACAAATCCCCCTAATGGGGATGGAGAAACTAGGCACAAAAGGGCCTGCTTTTATTGCAACTATTACGCTGAGAACAGAGTTCTCTTTGAGCTTAACTTTGAAGAAAGGATCCTTATAAATTTTGGATCTTGAAGAAACTACAAGAAAAGAAGAAGGAGAGAAACTTCGTTGATGAAGTAGAAACCCTCCGGGGTGCTTCGAAAGCCTTGATTTCGCCAAAATTTGATGGAATCTTCCCTTATACCTGTTATTGCTGCAAGAAAACAGCAAACAAAGCTTGTTAAAATATGGTGAAAAAAAGTTTTAAAAGACTAAATAAAACTGGAAAAATTTATCAAAATTTTTCCGAAAAAAAATTCTAAGGCAAAAATTGAAATTTTTTAGACTTTTTGACACTTTGCATGAACTTAACTTAGACTCTTCTAGCTGTTTATGTTTGTTGTCCTAAAACAGCAAGCATAGGGCAGCTAGCTAGCTTGATTTTAAATGCAAAACAAAACAATTAACTAGCTTAAGATCTAGAAGAAATTAGGCTAGAAAATGCTCAAAAATGGTCTAGACCTACTTCTTCTATTTGAAAGAATTGCAACTAGATCTAGAAAATGAATGCATGCAGCCTTAAATATCCAAGATGAACTTTAAAACTGATCTAAGCAACATGCAACCAAAGAAGATGGAGAGGGGGAAGAATTTATTAAATTTTTTGGAGTTTCCGCTTGAGCCTGGAACACTTGGGCTATGGGGTCCCTTTGATGTGAGGAAGAGGGAGAATGTTTTCTTTAAAAACTCCTTCGACAAACAAGGGATGCAACCAAGCTCCTTTACCTCTCCAAGAGAAAGATCTTGCATGCAACACAAAATACCTGCAAATCCTTGTATATTTGGTATTTTTCTACACAGAAAACCTCAAGAGCATATTAGTTTGAACAAAAACAAAACATGCAATGAAATATTAAGCATAGAACAACAAGTGAATTAAATAATAAACAAATTAAATAACTCACTCTTATTAGATAATAATATCCCTATGATCAGCTAAATAAACAAAAGACAAATGCAAAATATCACTATTACATCACCTCATGTAAGTCCAACATTCATCCACACATAGTACCACACACCAAAGATGAACTCCAAAGTCTTTATTATTCCAATGAAAGATTACAACGATGATACAATGTTTGCCCAAAACCGAACTAGTTTATGGGAGGGGTCGACTTTGCTTATATAGCAAAGGGGGTGACAGCTCCAAAGAGTGGATGCGTGAGCTAAGGGAGAGATGTGCATAGGGTTAGGATAAATGCGTGAGTGAAAGAGGAGATGTGTGGGGTTAAGGGGAGTGATGGATGAGTGGATAGGGAGATGTGTAGAGTGGAAGGGGGAGTTAGGAGATGTGTGAGAGCATTGGGATATGCAACCCTCCTTTAAAACGCGCCAACTGTGTAGGTGGGGTCGAGTCCCTTCATTGGGATCTCCCCCATGTCCACATCACCCTTAATGAAGTTGCCTTTCTCTTTACTTAACTCGCCTAGGCCTCCAGTCAACTGGGGACATGGGAAAAACATGGTTCCAACATGTTCCCCAGTTCTCCTAAAAAATAGGAAATGAATTAAAATACCCCTTTTTCGTAAATTTCGAGTAAATTTGATTTTTTAGTGATAATAATCACTTTTTTGCCTCGAAAGAAGGGAAATAGAGGTTTACATATACTCTGGACTGAAAAACGACCATAAATATGGCATATGATACTGTTTGATGCCATACTTTTACAATTTATTGACTTAGAATTAAAAAATTCCATTTTTGCGGGAATTTAATTAATTCACTGAAACATTAAAAAAAACCTATCAAACCTAGCCGCAATTTCCAAATGACTCAATTAAAATGACCTAGTACGAGCTCATATACATTTAGACACTAGGCATTGGTTTTCCATGCCAAGGCCTAACCATCAGCACATTCTTCAGCTCTGGAGTCAGTCTTCTGAGTGAAAAAATTTAGAAATTATTTAATCGTCCACAAAGGCAGGCAGAAAAATAATTAACAAGTAAAAAAAAACACTCTAGAGTACATGCTCGTACCTAGGTCAGTGGCCAATAGCCTTTTACAATATCTCATACTCAGGTCAATTATTACAATGGTGGAAATGCGGAAAAGGTGGTCTTTTGAAAAATCGACTGAACTCTGAACTCTGTCATATGAGCACTGACTGCTCATTCTTTGGCGGCTCTTCGGGAAATCCAGCTTGTGCAAACTAGTGGATAACATGCCCAATAAAAGCCCCTCTTAGTTGGTTTTCCCCGCACTGGGGTTTCCAGGGTACATCTGGTGTTGTCATGTTTTTATGTTTGGTTTCTTGTGTGTTTCCACTGTGATTTTCTGATGTTATAACTCAGCTGTAGGTAAATTGCATAATTCTGAAATTTATAAGAGCATGTATAAATTTATGTTTTAAGTGGATTATTGGCTTTTAATCTCATTGTCTGAGTTAAAGGATAAATCAACATGGTATCAAAGCTCAGCCTCTGAGTACAAGAAGAGCCAAGTTACTTGCTATGCAGACCAGAAAGGGTAAATGAGCAAGTGGGACGTGAGAACAAAAGGTGTGTGGGAAACAGGGCAGCAGACTCAAATGACCAATGCAGGCTTAAGGTTCGAGGACAGGTTGGAGTGCTTCAAATTTCTGTCCTTGGAGGGAGCGTATCAGCTTGGTGCTGGAGGAGAATGGGTTGTTGGAAATTATTAAAGGCAAAATGGCAACCCCAGCTAATCCAGTAAAGCTAGCAGCCCATACCAAGAAAGATGTCAAGGTTAGGAGGATAATTGTGGATGATGTCAAAGACCACATTATTCCTCAGTTGTCTGGCAAGAAGACATCAAAAGACATGTGGGAGGCCCTGGTGAAGCTGTACCAGTCTGACAACCAAAGCAGGAAGATGTTGCTCAAAGAAAAGCTGAGAAGCACAAAGATGGCCAAGTCTGAGAGTCAGTGGTCACCTACCTCACAAAGTTCACTCAGATCAGAGATGAACTGACAGTTGTGGGAGAGGCAGTGGACGAGACTAAGTTGGTGAGGACAGCCTTGAATGGTTTCACCAAACTGTGAAAAGTATGTCCGTGGGGTGGTGTCTCGGGAGAAGCTCCCTGATTGGGAGAGATTATGGGATGACGTGACCCAGGAGGAGTTGAGACTTGATGCCATTCTGGCTAGCCAACCAAAGAGTGAAGAGGAAGAGAACATGGCTCTTCATGCGAAGAAGGGCAGTGGAGCAGGAGGTTCCAGAGACATGGGCAAAGTAAAATGCTTTGCATGTCACAAGACTGGCCATTATGCTAACCAGTGTCCCAAAATGAAGAAGAAGAAGAAGAGGGAGTCGGAGGTAGCAGACACAGCATCTACTGAGATGGATGCATTTCCAAAGAAATTCGATGATGAATTTTCTCTGGTGGCCACTCTTTCTAGTGGCAGCAGATTGGCTAAGTTGGAGGGAGGACAGTGGGGCATGGTTCGTAGGCAGTCGATCATCTCGCCATATGAAGGGAAGAAGGTCGGTGTTCCTATGTTTCGAAGACGAGCTCAAACTGCCATGTGAAGAGTGGGGCATGCACCAGGCATGCAGTATAGGGGGTTGGATGTGTCAAATTCCAGCTAGAGTCAAGGGTGTCACTAGAGGTGGATGAAGTGATGTATGTACCAGAGTTGAGGGTCAATTTGCTCTCTGTGTCAGCTCTGGAGGATATGGGGTATGCAGTGATGTTCACTGACGGACAAGTGCTCATATGGGCATAGGGAGCGGCCTTGGATGCAACAGTGAGGCTTGGCATCAAGCAAGGTATGATGTACAGGGTGTTGGGACAACTTGTAAGTGGGTCCAGGGGGATCTTGGACCAAAGATTAGTGTTGAAGAAAGTCCATTAGTATGACTTGACATTGATCGAAGAGCAGAGCAGGACATCATACCAGAGTGCAGCGGAGGTAGCAGGGATGTCTTCCACTTCAAAGAGAGCAGCTACAACAACAACAGGTTTGATGGGATCAGAGATTGATCCTGGTGGAGACACCTCCCTTGCTAAGAGGGAGTGTTATCTTTTTGTAGCTCAGGAGGTGTCTTAGCATAGGCCTATGTATCCTAGGCATGCTAATGGACACCCAAATTAACCCAGATCAGCCTTATTGTCTTTGCCTAAGTTTAATTTAGGCAAATCAGCAATTTTGCTTGAGTGGAATGTGGGGCCGAGGGAGAGAGGGTGCACCTCATGAAGATGTTGAGTGCTTTGTGGGGCCCTATCCAAAGGGGGGCGCACCACTTAGTGGAGAGTAGGGTCCATCCCAAGGGGGGCACCCCAATCTTAGCCATTGAGGCCCAAACTTGGGCACACATCTCAAGGCCAATGGTAGCTAAAGGTGAGATAAAAGAAAGGTTGAGGGTGGAGTTGGACACTATTCTCATTTGTGAGATTGTGTAGGTGAGAAGAAGAGGGTGCTTGGCCAGGAGAAGAAGAGGGAGCAGCTGAAGCAAACAGGGCAAGTTCGGGCCAGCTTTGGACAGCCAGCAGAGGCCATCCTTGGGCCATACTGGTCTGCAAAGAAGGGCCAAATTCTGGACAGCAGCAAGCAGAGAGGAGCAGGCCGAGTTTTCTCAGCCAAGAGGGCTGTTTGCAGGCCGTACTAGCACCAGCAAACAGGCCATACAGTAGGCTGAATCTGTACAGGCCGTACTAGCACCAGCAAACAGGCCATACAGTAGGCTGAATCTGTACAGGCCGTACAAGCCGTACCTGGGCAATACAGACCAGGCCATACAGGGCCAGAACTTGTTGGGCCGTACAGCCAACAACTGGGTGAGTTTTTCAGCTAAGAATTGTTAAGTTTGCTGGGCAATTTGTAAGGAATTTCAGTTTATTCTGCTGCTGTCAATTACCTCCTGAATGCCCAATAAAAGCCCCTCTTAATTGGTTTTCCCCACACTGGGGTTTCCAGGGTACATCTGATGTTGTCCTATTTTTATGCTTGGTTTCCTGTGTGTTTCCGCTATGATTTTCTGATGTTATAACTCAGCTGTTGGTAAATTGCATAATTCTGAAATTTATAACAGCGTGTATAAAATTCTGTTTTGAGTGGATTATCGGCTTTTAATCTCAGTGTCTGAGTTATAGGATAAATCAACAGCCCAGACATCTGCCCTGAAAAGTTCTTTATAGGATGTCTAGTAGATGATAGTAGAGATCAGAGTCTGCTTTGTTATCTTTGATTTTATGAAGAAAGAGAGGTTCTGTTAGGATCTGTATGTATTTGTTTTTGTGAAGGTTGCCTAATTGGAACCTAATCAGACTATATATAGTAGATATAGGGTGGATGATGCAGTACTTTGGTCTTAAGTACTTGCTACGGATTCTTCTAAGACAGCAAGATGTATATTCTGATTTCACAATTGAAATATAGAATATAGTGATTTTTTTCCTGAAAAAAAAGGTTGTGGGTAGGTGTTTCTTATGGAGTGACATACCCCTTAGCATTATCAAGAACAATCCATTCTCTTAGGAAATATGGGAAGTTGATGTTGTTTTTATTTTTTTGAACTTGGATATAAAGGCCTGCTTATAATGAGTTGATGGGTCCAATCCTTCAAAATGAAGAAAACAATTATATGACCAGATTGAAAGAGTTTAAAAACTGTGGTGAATAATTGGCTTCACAGTTATGTCTGATGGTTAAACAAAAGGAAACGAGATGACCCTCTTAATTTCTTAGTTAAATGTCCCATGGGTACAATGTTATTAAATATATTGATGCATTTCCACATGTTCAAGACACCACATTGTTATGTAACTTGTTGGATGAGTCCATCTAGGAGATAGGTGAGGTCCAAGGAGCATGTTGTGCAAGTCATTACAAGTAATGTTGCTAATTATGTGGCAACTGGCAAAACGGTAATGGATAAACACCCCACATTGTTTTAGACTCCATGTGTTGCACATTGCATTGACTTGAAAATGGAGAATATTGGAAAAGTTTGTTTTTTCAAGGAGGTGATCAATAAGTCTAAGGGCATCAACAAATTCATATATAAGCATGCCTCATACTCATCCTCGTGAAGATGTTCACAGGAAACAAAGAGTTGGTGCCTCCTGCTATCACTCATCTTGCTACCAGCGTCATTTCTCTTCAATCCATCCTCAAATCAATTCAAGTTAAAGATGGTGTTTATTTCTAATGAGTGATCTGCCAATGCATTCAGCAAGAAATCGAATGGGCAAGCTATTGCCAGACTTGTTCATCAAGATTCATTTTGTACTGGAATATATGAGGTTTGTGCAGCAAGTAAACCATTGTCAAAGGCTCTTTGATTGGTAGATGGTGAGAAGCCTGCAAGGGGCTACCTGGATTAGGCCATGGATAAGGCTAGAGAAGAAGCTATCCAATCATATCATGAGACAAAGGGTGAACAGGAAGACCTCAGGAACATAATCATGTGGTATTTGATTGATGATAGATGGAACAATATGTCCATCGTCTAATTCATGCAAAAGCGGCCTACCTCAACCCATCCATTGCTTACTCTTGTGATTTTCTTTTCAATGGTAAGGTTATAGAAGGCTTCTTCGGTTGTGTTCAGAAGAGGTGGCTGTTAAAATAATAGGTGTGCTCATTTTCACCATAAACAATATCACTATATTGTCACCCAACCATAGGCACAAGGCCACCCCCGAGCACCTTAACCTTGTCAGATAGAATAATTCCAGAAGCAATCACTATAACCAATAGCCAACCAAAGTATCGTACTTCTCTCCAAAGCTAGCGCACCAAGCAGAGAAACCAAACCATAAACCAAAGACCAAGTCACTACTGCAACAGTTGCAGCTCTCCTCCAATTATGCGCGCCACTAGTCCTTATGAGGTTGTGAGTGAGAGTGTGTCCAAATGAGCTCAAGCGCCCTCTATTTATAGTGCTCCAAGTCAACTAATTGGGTCGACTTCTCTTCCTAGAGGATAATACTTTAATATTAAATATTCTCTTGAGCCGACTTGTCTTATAGGTTTCTTATTCATCCATTAGGGTTTTTCTAGCTTCCTAGAATATTCTAATCTCGTCAAAGGTTACACGTGGAGGTTAATACCTCCCGCAGCTACCATAACATCAACACTCCCTCCTAGCTAGGGAGGTATTAACAGTAATGGTCTTGAGCACAAATAGAGCATTATGTTGGTAGCATCATCCTAGCCACACATGCTATCTCATGAGATCAAATCACGAGCAACATCATCACTATCCATCTAGCTGGCAATCATCTCCAACACTAGTGGTAGTCTCCATGGCAATTAGAACAATGCCATCCAATAGCACCCAACTGTGTCTATCCATAGTAATACACAACTATTGTCCAGTAGTACACAACTACTGTCCAGTGGTACACAACCACTCCTAGTAGCACACAGCTACTAACCAGTGACACACAGTCACTACCAGTGGAGCACATCAACCACAGTAGCATATAGCTATTGTCTAGAGACATACAGTCTCCACAACAATCAAATCATATCATCTGATATCATCCTGCATCAACAATGTCATCAGTTGCATCACCTCTAAGTCGTACTAGCATGATGAGAATGCATCATATCTAAGTTGTACTGGCGTGATCTAGACTATCATCTACATCATCTCTAAGCCGTACTAGCATGACATATCTAGCATGATGCCAATGCATCATATCTAAGTTGTATGCCATATCTAAGTTGTACTCGCATGATGTAGATCAGTGCCTCACTGTGTCATCTCTAAGTTGTATGATCATCTCTAAGTTGTATGATCATCTCTAAGTTGTACTAGCACGACATATCTAGCATGATCCCAATGCATCATATCTAAGTTGTATGCCACCTCTAAGTTGTACTAGCATGAGCATATCTAGCATGACACGAGCCCTCTGCATCATCTCTAAGTTGTATGGTCGTGACCATATCTAGCATGATGCAGCTCACCAGCATCGTATCTAAGTTGTACTAGCATGAACATAACTAACATGATATCAATACATCATATCTAAGTTGTATGTCCACCTCTAAGTTGTACTAGCACGATGCTCCTCGGGCCACTGTATCATCAACAACTCCATCCATCTGTATCATATCTGAGTTGTACTAGCATGATGCAAGCATCATCTCTAAGTTGTATGATCATCTCTAAGTTGTACTAGCATGATACAGATCCACAGCTCACTGACAGTCGATGATGCCACATATCTGAGCTCCCTCCCAACCGAGGAAGTCATCTCCTCTCTTTCAACCAAGGGAGCAATCTCCATGAGCCCCAGTTTGTCCCTCAAGTATGCAAACTTTATCTTGGACAGAGGCTTAGTCAAAATATTTGTTGTCTGCTCATAAGTGGAGATATGCTGGAGATCCACTTCTCCCCTCTGGACTTTATCGCAGAGAAAATAGTACTTGATCTCAATGTGCTTCGACCTGTCATGGTACACCGGGTTCTCAGAGAGCTTCACACAGCTCTGGTTATCACAATATATCATGGTCGAATCCAACACCTGATCAAACAGTGCAGAAACCAGCTTATGGAGCCACACTGCTTCCATACAAGCATCACATGTTGAAATATTGTAACTTCGAAGGATATTCTAATTATAATTGAGTTATTATCTTATAGATCAAATCCCCCTTTGTGGATTGATCATGTCGGGTCTTGTATAAGACCAAATCCCCTTTTGTGGATTGGTCAAACCATATTTATATGGTGGTATTTGTAAAGTCGGCCCCTAGGGTTTATAAAGTGGTTTTAACCACTCCTGGAAGAAGTCGACCCTACCAAGTGAAGAGACAAAACCCTAGCACCTTCTCAACTAGTATTTATAAGTGTGGATGGCACCTCACTTGTTCACTCACTCACTCACACTTCTAGTGCGCATCTTTTGAAGGAAGCTGCAGTTGCAAGGAGAAGAGAGGTGCATGCTCAGTCCTAATTTATTCTTGGTGGTTTGGTCTTAGTCTTGGCATTGTATTGGCAATCTATTATTGAGGAAGTTTTTGCAGGGTTTTCTCCCCCATGAGGGTTTCCTAGAATAAAATGTTGTGTACCTTGTGATTGTGTTTCTTTCAGTGATCCTCTTTATGTTGTTGTTTTGGAAATGCATTAAATGCTCTAGTAAATTGAAAATAACCTAATAACAACATTTAAACTTAACATGGTATCAGAGCTTGACTGAATAGAGCACCTTTCATTGGGTATTTAAAAACGTCATTGTTGTCGTACAAGGAGATTAGGGCTTTTTATTGGAGAGGAATTTCTAACCAAAAACTATCTAGGGAAGTGTGCCATACCTTAGTGCATCCTTTGGCAGCTTGAGCACACCTTTTAGTGGCCAGATTCTCCGAAAAGTCAAACCCTAGTTTTTTGCAGGTACTAGAAAACCAGAAAACTAGGAAACGAGAACCAGTACCAGAAGTACCAATCCAGATTTGCGCAAGTCAAGTTTCAAGGGGTAGAACTTGGAATTTTCTGAAACAGTCAACTCCAACAAACTCGGCTCAGCCCAACGCATCTAGTCCCTGGATCAGAATTCAAAAATTTGAAGTTTGAGAAATTAGGGTTTCCTCATAAAACCCCAAGTTGCAGTTGTAGTTGCAGTTGAAGTACTAATTGCAGTTGCAGTTGCAGTATCAGTTGCAGTTGCAGTTGCAGTATCAGTTGCAGTATCAGTGGCAGTTGCATTGCCAATTCCTTCGTGCCAGTTTCTTTGCACCAATTGCAATGAAAGCTTTTGTGAAGTGTTGGGACTGATTTTTTGTCCTAGTGCGCCTTACCCTAGCAAATCTCCAGCTACCTTTAAATTACAAGTTGCGGCACCTTTGAAGTTTTTAAAGGTTTGTTATTTACCGTTGTTGCCGGATGGTGCCACTACCTGCCGATACTATCAGAGGTATGTACTTACATATGTTTAAACTATTAGTTTTTAAAAGGTATTTGCAGGAGAAGGGATCTTTTGTCGTAGATCCAGAAGGATCTCAAATCCAGCACATTCAGAGGACCAATGCACCCCAAGTTTGATTATTTTGATATGCATCTATTTGTTATGGCATTATGAACATCTAGGTTGTATGTTGAAGTTATGACCATGATACTAACCATTGGTCAAAATTAAAGTCAAGGTATTAGATTGATTAAAGTTGAGATTATAGAGTTTATTCTCTAACTTAGATTTATGTCAAGAAAGCATATTATCTCAATATAGAGGACAGGTTGAAGAGAGTACTCGTCATCTTGAGTGAAGGAAACTAGGAAGAAAAGCAACAACACTCGTTCTTGAGGACAAAGACTCCAGGTTCCAAGTTTGATTGATTAAGTTGATAAGATTCGAATTTGCACATGTCAAGTTTAATAACTACCTCATTACAAGCAAACACTATAGTTGAGATAGCAATCTTTGAAAAGTTTTATACTTGGTAGCATGTGAGCATATTGAGATAAATGCTTATTACCAGATATAACTAACATCTCTTCTAGGAGAAAATTCTTGTTTTGTTTCCAGGAGGAATGATTGATCACAACACTAGAAGAGTGTTGCTCTCATTTCTTATTATTGTACTTCTTACTTTTGACCCTTGTTTCGGGCAGGTCACAAGTGATAGCTCTAAAGGAGCTACTGTGACAAATTGTCTCGCTATTGTTTTTATTATTATTATAAAGAGTATTATCCTTGTCTATTGTTTCTCCCTTGTTGTTCCTGTTCCAGGCAGGTCATAGGTGATAACCCTGAGGAAGCTATAGTGACGGTTGCAGGAGACAACATATTACATGAGACATGAAGCAGAGTATTCAAGTTGTATACATGACCGTATACCAAAGAAGATGAAGAAGAAGAAACAACTTTTGAGATACAAAGAATCTCATATGGAGATTGATTGTGATGAGCAGAAGGCTCCAAAGATGACCGAACATTAGAAAAGAACTCACAGTAGACTTGGTCAATGTATAATGAAGCCACCTTGACAGGAAGCAAAATTCGTTTGAAACCTGACTCAGCTTTTCATATTAAGACTTGGTATTCAACACCAAGTATATCATGTAGAGACTATGAAGTCTTTGTAGACTCGAAAGAAATCAAGACTCAGTGTGAGCCTAATCTCAGAGAGGATCAAATGGGAAAAGGAGACATCTTCTAGGACTAGCAGACAGATGCCATGAGTTGAGATGACTAGATCGTAGCTTCAGACACCTCTAGGAGACATGAAATCTACTGGGAAGATTCCCTTGTTTCAGTGACAAAGGAGGAAGCCAGTCAAAAGGACTGGGATATGAATTTTGCCTTGAGACTAGAAGGGAAGTCAATGGTGACTTCCAAAATTGATCTAACAGATCAAGCATGTTGCAGATAATAGTATAAAGATGTACAAATCCTGATTTGTGTCCATAGGATTCTCCCAGCAAGAGGGAGATGACTATGACGAGACACCTGCTCCAGTAATCGAAGAAATAGTTCCAGTATTCGTAAAGACAACCTGAACAGCCATGATTTCGATACAGTATGAGATTCATGGGGAGCAGTCCTTGTATTTAAGAATGAGTTACCTCCATGAAAGAAGAAAAGCTACCTTCAGTATCAGTTATTGAGCCACTCTCAAATGAAACTGTTGCCATGATAAAAGAGCTACTCTCAGAGTTCAGCAGCTACAGTGAAAATAGAGCAAGTCGTTCTCAACATCAAGAGCAGTTGCAGGTGCAGAGTCGTTGTCCCAAAGGAACAGTTGCAGAGAGAGTAGAGGACATACTCTCAGGCAGTAAGACAGATAGTGCTTTGCAAAAAGCACATAGAGCTAGCACATGATTGTGCAGATTAAGTTGCAGCTGAGCAAGTGTACCAAGTTGGTACAATATGATGTGAAAATTTGGTTTCAAAATACAGGACAGGAAAACTCATGTCTACAAGTTGAAGCAAGCTCCAAGAGCTTGGTATGGCAGGATTGATAGTTTTCTTATGAGCTTGGGCTTTACCAAGAGTAAAGGTGATCCTAACCTTTACTTCAAGGTTATGAATGATGAGCCAGTTAGATTACTACTATATGTGGATAATTTATTTCTGACTGGAGAAGAAAATCTCATCACGGATTGCAAGAAGAAGCTCGTTGCAGAGTTTGAGATGAAAGACCTAGGCCCGATGCATTATTTCTTAGGTCTTGAAGTTTGGCAGAGCCCAAAGAAGATCTTCCTTAACCAAGGGAAGTATGCAGTTGAAATACTGAAGAGATTTGACATGTTGGAATGTAAAGCCATGAACACACCCATGGAAACAAACTTGAAGCTCCTGGTTGATACTTCGTCAGAATTGGTTGATGCTACTCTGTATAGACACATTATTGGTTTGTTGATGTATCTGACGAATACCCAACCAGATATATGCTTTGTTGTAAACACCTTGAGTCAATATCTAATGGAGCCCAAACGTGTTCACCTTGTAGCTGCAAAGCATGTGATGAGATACTTTAAGGGTACATTGGATTATGGTCTCTTCAGACTGTGTGGTTATACTGATTCAGATTGGGCTGGAAGTGCTTTAGACAGGAAAAGCACTTCAAGATGTTGTTTCAGTTTGGGGTCAATTGTGACTTCATGGCAAAGCAATCCAGTATTGCTCTCAGCACAGCAGAAGCAGAGTACATTACAACATATTCTGCTAGTTGTGAAGCCATATGGCTTCGGAAGTTGTTGACAGGTCTGTTCGATATGGAGATGGAAGCCACCGTGATTCTATGTGATAACCAGAGTTGTATAAAGATGATGGAGAACCCAGTGTTCCATGATAAGTCGAAGCAAATAGAGATTCGGTATCACTACATTCATGATATGGTGCAGAGGAGAGTTGTAAAGTTCCAATATGTTGGCACAGCTAAGCAGGTTGCAGATGTGTTGACCAAGCCTCTGTCTCGTGTGAAGTTTGAGTACTTCCAAGACAAGCTTGCCGTTGTCTGAAAGGACCTCCTTTGAAAGGGGGAGTGATGTTGATGATATTATGGTATCCTGACCAACAGCAGGTAGCTCCGTTAGGATTTTATATCCTAGAGGATTGATCATCCCTGGACAGATCCTGAAGGTCCAGTAAGGACGGTCTGTCAAAGTACCTGTGCATGTATATGCCAGCTGTGATCAGTAGTGGTAGCTCCATTAGGATTTTATATCCTAGGGAATCTTATGATTCCTGGGCAGATCCCGAAGGTCTGGTAAGGACGGTTTGTCGAAGTACCACGTGGTAGCTTGTTAGGATTTTATATCCTAGGGAATCTTATGATTCTTGGGCACATCTCGAAGGTCCAGTAAGGACGATCTGTCAGGGTACCACAAAATGTTGTTGTTGCACCTGCCTCATTTTGTTGCCATATGCTGATGATGTTATTGTCTCAGCCTCGTGCTGATGATGTTGTTGTCTCAGCCTCGTGCTGATGATGTTATTGTCTCAGCCTCATGCTGATGATGTTGTTGTCTCAGCCTCGTGTTGATGATGTTGTTGTCACAGCCTCGCGTTGTTGATGATGTTGTTTCAATCTTGTGTTGCTGATGATATTTTACCAGCCTCGTGTTGCTTCATGCAGATGATGATGATGATGATGATGCTACTCCAGCTCCATGCTGTGAACGATGATGATATTGATGATGAGAAAAACTTCTGATGATTTGTAGATGTGCCAGTCAGTGTTCCAAATGTTGATGATGATGCCCTCCCTCTCTCTTGATGATGTTGTATTGGGTTATGTCAGTAGAATACCCTTCTCGTTAAGGGGGAGTGTTGAAATATTGTAACTTCGAAGGATATTCTAATTATAATTGAGTTGTTATCTTATAGATCAAATCCCCTTTTTTGTCTTGATCATGTCGGGTCTTGTATAAGACCAAATCCCCTTTTGTGGATTGGTCAAACCATATTTATATGGTGGTATTTGTAAAGTCAGCCCCTAGGGTTTATAAAGTGGTTTTAACCACTCCTGGAAGAAGTCGGCCCTACTAAGTGAAGAGACATAACCCTAGCACCTCCTCAACTAGTATTTATAAGTGTGGATGGCACCTCACTTGTTCACTCACTCACTCACTCACACTTCTAGTGCGCATCTTTTGAAGGAAGTTGCAGTTGCAAGAAGGAGAAGAGAGGCGCATGCTCAATCCTAGTTTATTCTTGGTGGTTTGGTCTTTGTCTTGGCATTGTATTGGCAATCTATTGTTGAGGAAGTTTTTGCTGGGTTTTCTCCCCCATGAGAGTTTTCCAAGATAAAATGTTGTATACCTTGTGATTGTATTTCTTTTAGTGATCTGCTTTATGTTGTTGTTTTGGAAATGCATTGAATGCTCTAGTAAATTGAATATAACCTAATAAGAGCATTTAAACTTAACATCACAAGCTGCAATATACTTTGCTTCTGCAATGCTAAGTGCAACAAACTTATGTTTCTTGCTAGCCCATGATATCATAACAGATCCCAAACTGAAACACATACCAGAAGTACTCTTTCTCTCATCTGCACTCCCTGCCCAATTTGAATCAATAAATCCATGCAGTTGTACTTCACTGTTTGAGCCATATCTCAAACCATAAATTATCGTCCCGCGAAGATATTTCAAAATATGCTTTGCAGCTATCCTATGCTCATGTCTGGGTTCCACCTAGAACTGGCTCAACATGTTCACAGCAAAGCAAATATTCAGCCTGGTATTTACCAAATACATCAATGAGCCAATCAACTGCCAGTACAAGGACGAATCTATTGGATCAGAATCAGAGTCTCTCAACTTCCTCAAATCTGTTACCATGGGAGTTGCCATGGATTTGCAATCCATCATCCCAAACTTCTGAACGATCTTTACAACATACTTCCCTTGTCCTAGGAAGACTTCACCACACTTATGCCATACTTCTAGTCCCAAGTAGTAGCATGAGACCAAGATCCTTCATATCAAATTCTGAGGCTAGTTCCATCTTACACTGAATAATGAGAGGCTCTGCACCTGTCAGGAACAAATCATCAACATATAGTAGTAGAATCACAAGTGCATTATTCACAACCTTGTAATAGAGATTTGGATTGGCATGACTCTTGGAAAATCCAAGTCTC
>JASDQU010100552.1:192600-229214 GCA_032191745.1 Picea mariana
ATCCAGCGTTCAGACCGGGCGGATCCGGTAACATAGCAGTGCCTTAAAAGGGGTCGTGGGCAATTGTTGATCGAATGTTTTATTAAGATAAATTAATGTTGAGTTGATGAGAAAATGTGGCCCCTTTGGAAGCTAGCTCTTTGTTTGAAAACTTGCGGAGAACTTACCGAAACCCAAGAGGTCTCACCAATAAACTCACTAAAAGTGTTGGATGTCCAAAACAGGTGGAAAAACCAGGTCCCGAGAGGACCCGCCTTACTTCACATGTCACTTTTAAGCGTTTACCCGAGCATCGAGCTAACTACTTCAGAGATTTCCCTAATTAGACTACAAACAAGATTCATTTACTTTGCAATACTTGAAATAGATAAACTATGTACCCTGCTTTGTAAAATAGAACTTGCAAAAGACACTTGGAAATTGAAAGAGCTTTGCAAGAAAATAAAAATTAGAACTTGCAAAATTATTGTTGAGTGTGGGAAACAAGCATTAAACTTGACATGCATAAAGATCTTGAAAGCAAATTTTAAGCATGCATGTGAAATGTGAGTGTTATGTGTGTTTGCTTAACTTTAGGTGTGTTTGAGATCAAAAGATTAAACCAACAAAAGAAAGCCAAACACGACACACAAATCCCCCTAATGGGGATGGAGAAACTAGGCACAAAAGGGCCTGCTTTTATTGCAACTATTACGCTGAGAACAGAGTTCTCTTTGAGCTTAACTTTGAAGAAAGGATCCTTATAAATTTTGGATCTTGAAGAAACTACAAGAAAAGAAGAAGGAGAGAAACTTCGTTGATGAAGTAGAAACCCTCCGGGGTGCTTCGAAAGCCTTGATTTCGCCAAAATTTGATGGAATCTTCCCTTATACCTGTTATTGCTGCAAGAAAACAGCAAACAAAGCTTGTTAAAATATGGTGAAAAAAAGTTTTAAAAGACTAAATAAAACTGGAAAAATTTATCAAAATTTTTCCGAAAAAAAATTCTAAGGCAAAAATTGAAATTTTTTAGACTTTTTGACACTTTGCATGAACTTAACTTAGACTCTTCTAGCTGTTTATGTTTGTTGTCCTAAAACAGCAAGCATAGGGCAGCTAGCTAGCTTGATTTTAAATGCAAAACAAAACAATTAACTAGCTTAAGATCTAGAAGAAATTAGGCTAGAAAATGCTCAAAAATGGTCTAGACCTACTTCTTCTATTTGAAAGAATTGCAACTAGATCTAGAAAATGAATGCATGCAGCCTTAAATATCCAAGATGAACTTTAAAACTGATCTAAGCAACATGCAACCAAAGAAGATGGAGAGGGGGAAGAATTTATTAAATTTTTTGGAGTTTCCGCTTGAGCCTGGAACACTTGGGCTATGGGGTCCCTTTGATGTGAGGAAGAGGGAGAATGTTTTCTTTAAAAACTCCTTCGACAAACAAGGGATGCAACCAAGCTCCTTTACCTCTCCAAGAGAAAGATCTTGCATGCAACACAAAATACCTGCAAATCCTTGTATATTTGGTATTTTTCTACACAGAAAACCTCAAGAGCATATTAGTTTGAACAAAAACAAAACATGCAATGAAATATTAAGCATAGAACAACAAGTGAATTAAATAATAAACAAATTAAATAACTCACTCTTATTAGATAATAATATCCCTATGATCAGCTAAATAAACAAAAGACAAATGCAAAATATCACTATTACATCACCTCATGTAAGTCCAACATTCATCCACACATAGTACCACACACCAAAGATGAACTCCAAAGTCTTTATTATTCCAATGAAAGATTACAACGATGATACAATGTTTGCCCAAAACCGAACTAGTTTATGGGAGGGGTCGACTTTGCTTATATAGCAAAGGGGGTGACAGCTCCAAAGAGTGGATGCGTGAGCTAAGGGAGAGATGTGCATAGGGTTAGGATAAATGCGTGAGTGAAAGAGGAGATGTGTGGGGTTAAGGGGAGTGATGGATGAGTGGATAGGGAGATGTGTAGAGTGGAAGGGGGAGTTAGGAGATGTGTGAGAGCATTGGGATATGCAACCCTCCTTTAAAACGCGCCAACTGTGTAGGTGGGGTCGAGTCCCTTCATTGGGATCTCCCCCATGTCCACATCACCCTTAATGAAGTTGCCTTTCTCTTTACTTAACTCGCCTAGGCCTCCAGTCAACTGGGGACATGGGAAAAACATGGTTCCAACATGTTCCCCAGTTCTCCTAAAAAATAGGAAATGAATTAAAATACCCCTTTTTCGTAAATTTCGAGTAAATTTGATTTTTTAGTGATAATAATCACTTTTTTGCCTCGAAAGAAGGGAAATAGAGGTTTACATATACTCTGGACTGAAAAACGACCATAAATATGGCATATGATACTGTTTGATGCCATACTTTTACAATTTATTGACTTAGAATTAAAAAATTCCATTTTTGCGGGAATTTAATTAATTCACTGAAACATTAAAAAAAACCTATCAAACCTAGCCGCAATTTCCAAATGACTCAATTAAAATGACCTAGTACGAGCTCATATACATTTAGACACTAGGCATTGGTTTTCCATGCCAAGGCCTAACCATCAGCACATTCTTCAGCTCTGGAGTCAGTCTTCTGAGTGAAAAAATTTAGAAATTATTTAATCGTCCACAAAGGCAGGCAGAAAAATAATTAACAAGTAAAAAAAAACACTCTAGAGTACATGCTCGTACCTAGGTCAGTGGCCAATAGCCTTTTACAATATCTCATACTCAGGTCAATTATTACAATGGTGGAAATGCGGAAAAGGTGGTCTTTTGAAAAATCGACTGAACTCTGAACTCTGTCATATGAGCACTGACTGCTCATTCTTTGGCGGCTCTTCGGGAAATCCAGCTTGTGCAAACTAGTGGATAACATGCCCAATAAAAGCCCCTCTTAGTTGGTTTTCCCCGCACTGGGGTTTCCAGGGTACATCTGGTGTTGTCATGTTTTTATGTTTGGTTTCTTGTGTGTTTCCACTGTGATTTTCTGATGTTATAACTCAGCTGTAGGTAAATTGCATAATTCTGAAATTTATAAGAGCATGTATAAATTTATGTTTTAAGTGGATTATTGGCTTTTAATCTCATTGTCTGAGTTAAAGGATAAATCA
Source organism: Picea mariana (assembly GCA_032191745.1). Lineage (NCBI taxonomy): Eukaryota > Viridiplantae > Streptophyta > Pinopsida > Pinales > Pinaceae > Picea > Picea mariana. The sequence continues at coordinate 195,732 of JASDQU010100552.1, forward strand.
ACATGGTATCAAAGCTCAGCCTCTGAGTACAAGAAGAGCCAAGTTACTTGCTATGCAGACCAGAAAGGGTAAATGAGCAAGTGGGACGTGAGAACAAAAGGTGTGTGGGAAACAGGGCAGCAGACTCAAATGACCAATGCAGGCTTAAGGTTCGAGGACAGGTTGGAGTGCTTCAAATTTCTGTCCTTGGAGGGAGCGTATCAGCTTGGTGCTGGAGGAGAATGGGTTGTTGGAAATTATTAAAGGCAAAATGGCAACCCCAGCTAATCCAGTAAAGCTAGCAGCCCATACCAAGAAAGATGTCAAGGTTAGGAGGATAATTGTGGATGATGTCAAAGACCACATTATTCCTCAGTTGTCTGGCAAGAAGACATCAAAAGACATGTGGGAGGCCCTGGTGAAGCTGTACCAGTCTGACAACCAAAGCAGGAAGATGTTGCTCAAAGAAAAGCTGAGAAGCACAAAGATGGCCAAGTCTGAGAGTCAGTGGTCACCTACCTCACAAAGTTCACTCAGATCAGAGATGAACTGACAGTTGTGGGAGAGGCAGTGGACGAGACTAAGTTGGTGAGGACAGCCTTGAATGGTTTCACCAAACTGTGAAAAGTATGTCCGTGGGGTGGTGTCTCGGGAGAAGCTCCCTGATTGGGAGAGATTATGGGATGACGTGACCCAGGAGGAGTTGAGACTTGATGCCATTCTGGCTAGCCAACCAAAGAGTGAAGAGGAAGAGAACATGGCTCTTCATGCGAAGAAGGGCAGTGGAGCAGGAGGTTCCAGAGACATGGGCAAAGTAAAATGCTTTGCATGTCACAAGACTGGCCATTATGCTAACCAGTGTCCCAAAATGAAGAAGAAGAAGAAGAGGGAGTCGGAGGTAGCAGACACAGCATCTACTGAGATGGATGCATTTCCAAAGAAATTCGATGATGAATTTTCTCTGGTGGCCACTCTTTCTAGTGGCAGCAGATTGGCTAAGTTGGAGGGAGGACAGTGGGGCATGGTTCGTAGGCAGTCGATCATCTCGCCATATGAAGGGAAGAAGGTCGGTGTTCCTATGTTTCGAAGACGAGCTCAAACTGCCATGTGAAGAGTGGGGCATGCACCAGGCATGCAGTATAGGGGGTTGGATGTGTCAAATTCCAGCTAGAGTCAAGGGTGTCACTAGAGGTGGATGAAGTGATGTATGTACCAGAGTTGAGGGTCAATTTGCTCTCTGTGTCAGCTCTGGAGGATATGGGGTATGCAGTGATGTTCACTGACGGACAAGTGCTCATATGGGCATAGGGAGCGGCCTTGGATGCAACAGTGAGGCTTGGCATCAAGCAAGGTATGATGTACAGGGTGTTGGGACAACTTGTAAGTGGGTCCAGGGGGATCTTGGACCAAAGATTAGTGTTGAAGAAAGTCCATTAGTATGACTTGACATTGATCGAAGAGCAGAGCAGGACATCATACCAGAGTGCAGCGGAGGTAGCAGGGATGTCTTCCACTTCAAAGAGAGCAGCTACAACAACAACAGGTTTGATGGGATCAGAGATTGATCCTGGTGGAGACACCTCCCTTGCTAAGAGGGAGTGTTATCTTTTTGTAGCTCAGGAGGTGTCTTAGCATAGGCCTATGTATCCTAGGCATGCTAATGGACACCCAAATTAACCCAGATCAGCCTTATTGTCTTTGCCTAAGTTTAATTTAGGCAAATCAGCAATTTTGCTTGAGTGGAATGTGGGGCCGAGGGAGAGAGGGTGCACCTCATGAAGATGTTGAGTGCTTTGTGGGGCCCTATCCAAAGGGGGGCGCACCACTTAGTGGAGAGTAGGGTCCATCCCAAGGGGGGCACCCCAATCTTAGCCATTGAGGCCCAAACTTGGGCACACATCTCAAGGCCAATGGTAGCTAAAGGTGAGATAAAAGAAAGGTTGAGGGTGGAGTTGGACACTATTCTCATTTGTGAGATTGTGTAGGTGAGAAGAAGAGGGTGCTTGGCCAGGAGAAGAAGAGGGAGCAGCTGAAGCAAACAGGGCAAGTTCGGGCCAGCTTTGGACAGCCAGCAGAGGCCATCCTTGGGCCATACTGGTCTGCAAAGAAGGGCCAAATTCTGGACAGCAGCAAGCAGAGAGGAGCAGGCCGAGTTTTCTCAGCCAAGAGGGCTGTTTGCAGGCCGTACTAGCACCAGCAAACAGGCCATACAGTAGGCTGAATCTGTACAGGCCGTACTAGCACCAGCAAACAGGCCATACAGTAGGCTGAATCTGTACAGGCCGTACAAGCCGTACCTGGGCAATACAGACCAGGCCATACAGGGCCAGAACTTGTTGGGCCGTACAGCCAACAACTGGGTGAGTTTTTCAGCTAAGAATTGTTAAGTTTGCTGGGCAATTTGTAAGGAATTTCAGTTTATTCTGCTGCTGTCAATTACCTCCTGAATGCCCAATAAAAGCCCCTCTTAATTGGTTTTCCCCACACTGGGGTTTCCAGGGTACATCTGATGTTGTCCTATTTTTATGCTTGGTTTCCTGTGTGTTTCCGCTATGATTTTCTGATGTTATAACTCAGCTGTTGGTAAATTGCATAATTCTGAAATTTATAACAGCGTGTATAAAATTCTGTTTTGAGTGGATTATCGGCTTTTAATCTCAGTGTCTGAGTTATAGGATAAATCAACAGCCCAGACATCTGCCCTGAAAAGTTCTTTATAGGATGTCTAGTAGATGATAGTAGAGATCAGAGTCTGCTTTGTTATCTTTGATTTTATGAAGAAAGAGAGGTTCTGTTAGGATCTGTATGTATTTGTTTTTGTGAAGGTTGCCTAATTGGAACCTAATCAGACTATATATAGTAGATATAGGGTGGATGATGCAGTACTTTGGTCTTAAGTACTTGCTACGGATTCTTCTAAGACAGCAAGATGTATATTCTGATTTCACAATTGAAATATAGAATATAGTGATTTTTTTCCTGAAAAAAAAGGTTGTGGGTAGGTGTTTCTTATGGAGTGACATACCCCTTAGCATTATCAAGAACAATCCATTCTCTTAGGAAATATGGGAAGTTGATGTTGTTTTTATTTTTTTGAACTTGGATATAAAGGCCTGCTTATAATGAGTTGATGGGTCCAATCCTTCAAAATGAAGAAAACAATTATATGACCAGATTGAAAGAGTTTAAAAACTGTGGTGAATAATTGGCTTCACAGTTATGTCTGATGGTTAAACAAAAGGAAACGAGATGACCCTCTTAATTTCTTAGTTAAATGTCCCATGGGTACAATGTTATTAAATATATTGATGCATTTCCACATGTTCAAGACACCACATTGTTATGTAACTTGTTGGATGAGTCCATCTAGGAGATAGGTGAGGTCCAAGGAGCATGTTGTGCAAGTCATTACAAGTAATGTTGCTAATTATGTGGCAACTGGCAAAACGGTAATGGATAAACACCCCACATTGTTTTAGACTCCATGTGTTGCACATTGCATTGACTTGAAAATGGAGAATATTGGAAAAGTTTGTTTTTTCAAGGAGGTGATCAATAAGTCTAAGGGCATCAACAAATTCATATATAAGCATGCCTCATACTCATCCTCGTGAAGATGTTCACAGGAAACAAAGAGTTGGTGCCTCCTGCTATCACTCATCTTGCTACCAGCGTCATTTCTCTTCAATCCATCCTCAAATCAATTCAAGTTAAAGATGGTGTTTATTTCTAATGAGTGATCTGCCAATGCATTCAGCAAGAAATCGAATGGGCAAGCTATTGCCAGACTTGTTCATCAAGATTCATTTTGTACTGGAATATATGAGGTTTGTGCAGCAAGTAAACCATTGTCAAAGGCTCTTTGATTGGTAGATGGTGAGAAGCCTGCAAGGGGCTACCTGGATTAGGCCATGGATAAGGCTAGAGAAGAAGCTATCCAATCATATCATGAGACAAAGGGTGAACAGGAAGACCTCAGGAACATAATCATGTGGTATTTGATTGATGATAGATGGAACAATATGTCCATCGTCTAATTCATGCAAAAGCGGCCTACCTCAACCCATCCATTGCTTACTCTTGTGATTTTCTTTTCAATGGTAAGGTTATAGAAGGCTTCTTCGGTTGTGTTCAGAAGAGGTGGCTGTTAAAATAATAGGTGTGCTCATTTTCACCATAAACAATATCACTATATTGTCACCCAACCATAGGCACAAGGCCACCCCCGAGCACCTTAACCTTGTCAGATAGAATAATTCCAGAAGCAATCACTATAACCAATAGCCAACCAAAGTATCGTACTTCTCTCCAAAGCTAGCGCACCAAGCAGAGAAACCAAACCATAAACCAAAGACCAAGTCACTACTGCAACAGTTGCAGCTCTCCTCCAATTATGCGCGCCACTAGTCCTTATGAGGTTGTGAGTGAGAGTGTGTCCAAATGAGCTCAAGCGCCCTCTATTTATAGTGCTCCAAGTCAACTAATTGGGTCGACTTCTCTTCCTAGAGGATAATACTTTAATATTAAATATTCTCTTGAGCCGACTTGTCTTATAGGTTTCTTATTCATCCATTAGGGTTTTTCTAGCTTCCTAGAATATTCTAATCTCGTCAAAGGTTACACGTGGAGGTTAATACCTCCCGCAGCTACCATAACATCAACACTCCCTCCTAGCTAGGGAGGTATTAACAGTAATGGTCTTGAGCACAAATAGAGCATTATGTTGGTAGCATCATCCTAGCCACACATGCTATCTCATGAGATCAAATCACGAGCAACATCATCACTATCCATCTAGCTGGCAATCATCTCCAACACTAGTGGTAGTCTCCATGGCAATTAGAACAATGCCATCCAATAGCACCCAACTGTGTCTATCCATAGTAATACACAACTATTGTCCAGTAGTACACAACTACTGTCCAGTGGTACACAACCACTCCTAGTAGCACACAGCTACTAACCAGTGACACACAGTCACTACCAGTGGAGCACATCAACCACAGTAGCATATAGCTATTGTCTAGAGACATACAGTCTCCACAACAATCAAATCATATCATCTGATATCATCCTGCATCAACAATGTCATCAGTTGCATCACCTCTAAGTCGTACTAGCATGATGAGAATGCATCATATCTAAGTTGTACTGGCGTGATCTAGACTATCATCTACATCATCTCTAAGCCGTACTAGCATGACATATCTAGCATGATGCCAATGCATCATATCTAAGTTGTATGCCATATCTAAGTTGTACTCGCATGATGTAGATCAGTGCCTCACTGTGTCATCTCTAAGTTGTATGATCATCTCTAAGTTGTATGATCATCTCTAAGTTGTACTAGCACGACATATCTAGCATGATCCCAATGCATCATATCTAAGTTGTATGCCACCTCTAAGTTGTACTAGCATGAGCATATCTAGCATGACACGAGCCCTCTGCATCATCTCTAAGTTGTATGGTCGTGACCATATCTAGCATGATGCAGCTCACCAGCATCGTATCTAAGTTGTACTAGCATGAACATAACTAACATGATATCAATACATCATATCTAAGTTGTATGTCCACCTCTAAGTTGTACTAGCACGATGCTCCTCGGGCCACTGTATCATCAACAACTCCATCCATCTGTATCATATCTGAGTTGTACTAGCATGATGCAAGCATCATCTCTAAGTTGTATGATCATCTCTAAGTTGTACTAGCATGATACAGATCCACAGCTCACTGACAGTCGATGATGCCACATATCTGAGCTCCCTCCCAACCGAGGAAGTCATCTCCTCTCTTTCAACCAAGGGAGCAATCTCCATGAGCCCCAGTTTGTCCCTCAAGTATGCAAACTTTATCTTGGACAGAGGCTTAGTCAAAATATTTGTTGTCTGCTCATAAGTGGAGATATGCTGGAGATCCACTTCTCCCCTCTGGACTTTATCGCAGAGAAAATAGTACTTGATCTCAATGTGCTTCGACCTGTCATGGTACACCGGGTTCTCAGAGAGCTTCACACAGCTCTGGTTATCACAATATATCATGGTCGAATCCAACACCTGATCAAACAGTGCAGAAACCAGCTTATGGAGCCACACTGCTTCCATACAAGCATCACATGTTGAAATATTGTAACTTCGAAGGATATTCTAATTATAATTGAGTTATTATCTTATAGATCAAATCCCCCTTTGTGGATTGATCATGTCGGGTCTTGTATAAGACCAAATCCCCTTTTGTGGATTGGTCAAACCATATTTATATGGTGGTATTTGTAAAGTCGGCCCCTAGGGTTTATAAAGTGGTTTTAACCACTCCTGGAAGAAGTCGACCCTACCAAGTGAAGAGACAAAACCCTAGCACCTTCTCAACTAGTATTTATAAGTGTGGATGGCACCTCACTTGTTCACTCACTCACTCACACTTCTAGTGCGCATCTTTTGAAGGAAGCTGCAGTTGCAAGGAGAAGAGAGGTGCATGCTCAGTCCTAATTTATTCTTGGTGGTTTGGTCTTAGTCTTGGCATTGTATTGGCAATCTATTATTGAGGAAGTTTTTGCAGGGTTTTCTCCCCCATGAGGGTTTCCTAGAATAAAATGTTGTGTACCTTGTGATTGTGTTTCTTTCAGTGATCCTCTTTATGTTGTTGTTTTGGAAATGCATTAAATGCTCTAGTAAATTGAAAATAACCTAATAACAACATTTAAACTTAACATGGTATCAGAGCTTGACTGAATAGAGCACCTTTCATTGGGTATTTAAAAACGTCATTGTTGTCGTACAAGGAGATTAGGGCTTTTTATTGGAGAGGAATTTCTAACCAAAAACTATCTAGGGAAGTGTGCCATACCTTAGTGCATCCTTTGGCAGCTTGAGCACACCTTTTAGTGGCCAGATTCTCCGAAAAGTCAAACCCTAGTTTTTTGCAGGTACTAGAAAACCAGAAAACTAGGAAACGAGAACCAGTACCAGAAGTACCAATCCAGATTTGCGCAAGTCAAGTTTCAAGGGGTAGAACTTGGAATTTTCTGAAACAGTCAACTCCAACAAACTCGGCTCAGCCCAACGCATCTAGTCCCTGGATCAGAATTCAAAAATTTGAAGTTTGAGAAATTAGGGTTTCCTCATAAAACCCCAAGTTGCAGTTGTAGTTGCAGTTGAAGTACTAATTGCAGTTGCAGTTGCAGTATCAGTTGCAGTTGCAGTTGCAGTATCAGTTGCAGTATCAGTGGCAGTTGCATTGCCAATTCCTTCGTGCCAGTTTCTTTGCACCAATTGCAATGAAAGCTTTTGTGAAGTGTTGGGACTGATTTTTTGTCCTAGTGCGCCTTACCCTAGCAAATCTCCAGCTACCTTTAAATTACAAGTTGCGGCACCTTTGAAGTTTTTAAAGGTTTGTTATTTACCGTTGTTGCCGGATGGTGCCACTACCTGCCGATACTATCAGAGGTATGTACTTACATATGTTTAAACTATTAGTTTTTAAAAGGTATTTGCAGGAGAAGGGATCTTTTGTCGTAGATCCAGAAGGATCTCAAATCCAGCACATTCAGAGGACCAATGCACCCCAAGTTTGATTATTTTGATATGCATCTATTTGTTATGGCATTATGAACATCTAGGTTGTATGTTGAAGTTATGACCATGATACTAACCATTGGTCAAAATTAAAGTCAAGGTATTAGATTGATTAAAGTTGAGATTATAGAGTTTATTCTCTAACTTAGATTTATGTCAAGAAAGCATATTATCTCAATACAGAGGACAGGTTGAAGAGAGTACTCGTCATCTTGAGTGAAGGAAACTAGGAAGAAAAGCAACAACACTCGTTCTTGAGGACAAAGACTCCAGGTTCCAAGTTTGATTGATTAAGTTGATAAGATTCGAATTTGCACATGTCAAGTTTAATAACTACCTCATTACAAGCAAACACTATAGTTGAGATAGCAATCTTTGAAAAGTTTTATACTTGGTAGCATGTGAGCATATTGAGATAAATGCTTATTACCAGATATAACTAACATCTCTTCTAGGAGAAAATTCTTGTTTTGTTTCCAGGAGGAATGATTGATCACAACACTAGAAGAGTGTTGCTCTCATTTCTTATTATTGTACTTCTTACTTTTGACCCTTGTTTCGGGCAGGTCACAAGTGATAGCTCTAAAGGAGCTACTGTGACAAATTGTCTCGCTATTGTTTTTATTATTATTATAAAGAGTATTATCCTTGTCTATTGTTTCTCCCTTGTTGTTCCTGTTCCAGGCAGGTCATAGGTGATAACCCTGAGGAAGCTATAGTGACGGTTGCAGGAGACAACATATTACATGAGACATGAAGCAGAGTATTCAAGTTGTATACATGACCGTATACCAAAGAAGATGAAGAAGAAGAAACAACTTTTGAGATACAAAGAATCTCATATGGAGATTGATTGTGATGAGCAGAAGGCTCCAAAGATGACCGAACATTAGAAAAGAACTCACAGTAGACTTGGTCAATGTATAATGAAGCCACCTTGACAGGAAGCAAAATTCGTTTGAAACCTGACTCAGCTTTTCATATTAAGACTTGGTATTCAACACCAAGTATATCATGTAGAGACTATGAAGTCTTTGTAGACTCGAAAGAAATCAAGACTCAGTGTGAGCCTAATCTCAGAGAGGATCAAATGGGAAAAGGAGACATCTTCTAGGACTAGCAGACAGATGCCATGAGTTGAGATGACTAGATCGTAGCTTCAGACACCTCTAGGAGACATGAAATCTACTGGGAAGATTCCCTTGTTTCAGTGACAAAGGAGGAAGCCAGTCAAAAGGACTGGGATATGAATTTTGCCTTGAGACTAGAAGGGAAGTCAATGGTGACTTCCAAAATTGATCTAACAGATCAAGCATGTTGCAGATAATAGTATAAAGATGTACAAATCCTGATTTGTGTCCATAGGATTCTCCCAGCAAGAGGGAGATGACTATGACGAGACACCTGCTCCAGTAATCGAAGAAATAGTTCCAGTATTCGTAAAGACAACCTGAACAGCCATGATTTCGATACAGTATGAGATTCATGGGGAGCAGTCCTTGTATTTAAGAATGAGTTACCTCCATGAAAGAAGAAAAGCTACCTTCAGTATCAGTTATTGAGCCACTCTCAAATGAAACTGTTGCCATGATAAAAGAGCTACTCTCAGAGTTCAGCAGCTACAGTGAAAATAGAGCAAGTCGTTCTCAACATCAAGAGCAGTTGCAGGTGCAGAGTCGTTGTCCCAAAGGAACAGTTGCAGAGAGAGTAGAGGACATACTCTCAGGCAGTAAGACAGATAGTGCTTTGCAAAAAGCACATAGAGCTAGCACATGATTGTGCAGATTAAGTTGCAGCTGAGCAAGTGTACCAAGTTGGTACAATATGATGTGAAAATTTGGTTTCAAAATACAGGACAGGAAAACTCATGTCTACAAGTTGAAGCAAGCTCCAAGAGCTTGGTATGGCAGGATTGATAGTTTTCTTATGAGCTTGGGCTTTACCAAGAGTAAAGGTGATCCTAACCTTTACTTCAAGGTTATGAATGATGAGCCAGTTAGATTACTACTATATGTGGATAATTTATTTCTGACTGGAGAAGAAAATCTCATCACGGATTGCAAGAAGAAGCTCGTTGCAGAGTTTGAGATGAAAGACCTAGGCCCGATGCATTATTTCTTAGGTCTTGAAGTTTGGCAGAGCCCAAAGAAGATCTTCCTTAACCAAGGGAAGTATGCAGTTGAAATACTGAAGAGATTTGACATGTTGGAATGTAAAGCCATGAACACACCCATGGAAACAAACTTGAAGCTCCTGGTTGATACTTCGTCAGAATTGGTTGATGCTACTCTGTATAGACACATTATTGGTTTGTTGATGTATCTGACGAATACCCAACCAGATATATGCTTTGTTGTAAACACCTTGAGTCAATATCTAATGGAGCCCAAACGTGTTCACCTTGTAGCTGCAAAGCATGTGATGAGATACTTTAAGGGTACATTGGATTATGGTCTCTTCAGACTGTGTGGTTATACTGATTCAGATTGGGCTGGAAGTGCTTTAGACAGGAAAAGCACTTCAAGATGTTGTTTCAGTTTGGGGTCAATTGTGACTTCATGGCAAAGCAATCCAGTATTGCTCTCAGCACAGCAGAAGCAGAGTACATTACAACATATTCTGCTAGTTGTGAAGCCATATGGCTTCGGAAGTTGTTGACAGGTCTGTTCGATATGGAGATGGAAGCCACCGTGATTCTATGTGATAACCAGAGTTGTATAAAGATGATGGAGAACCCAGTGTTCCATGATAAGTCGAAGCAAATAGAGATTCGGTATCACTACATTCATGATATGGTGCAGAGGAGAGTTGTAAAGTTCCAATATGTTGGCACAGCTAAGCAGGTTGCAGATGTGTTGACCAAGCCTCTGTCTCGTGTGAAGTTTGAGTACTTCCAAGACAAGCTTGCCGTTGTCTGAAAGGACCTCCTTTGAAAGGGGGAGTGATGTTGATGATATTATGGTATCCTGACCAACAGCAGGTAGCTCCGTTAGGATTTTATATCCTAGAGGATTGATCATCCCTGGACAGATCCTGAAGGTCCAGTAAGGACGGTCTGTCAAAGTACCTGTGCATGTATATGCCAGCTGTGATCAGTAGTGGTAGCTCCATTAGGATTTTATATCCTAGGGAATCTTATGATTCCTGGGCAGATCCCGAAGGTCTGGTAAGGACGGTTTGTCGAAGTACCACGTGGTAGCTTGTTAGGATTTTATATCCTAGGGAATCTTATGATTCTTGGGCACATCTCGAAGGTCCAGTAAGGACGATCTGTCAGGGTACCACAAAATGTTGTTGTTGCACCTGCCTCATTTTGTTGCCATATGCTGATGATGTTATTGTCTCAGCCTCGTGCTGATGATGTTGTTGTCTCAGCCTCGTGCTGATGATGTTATTGTCTCAGCCTCATGCTGATGATGTTGTTGTCTCAGCCTCGTGTTGATGATGTTGTTGTCACAGCCTCGCGTTGTTGATGATGTTGTTTCAATCTTGTGTTGCTGATGATATTTTACCAGCCTCGTGTTGCTTCATGCAGATGATGATGATGATGATGATGCTACTCCAGCTCCATGCTGTGAACGATGATGATATTGATGATGAGAAAAACTTCTGATGATTTGTAGATGTGCCAGTCAGTGTTCCAAATGTTGATGATGATGCCCTCCCTCTCTCTTGATGATGTTGTATTGGGTTATGTCAGTAGAATACCCTTCTCGTTAAGGGGGAGTGTTGAAATATTGTAACTTCGAAGGATATTCTAATTATAATTGAGTTGTTATCTTATAGATCAAATCCCCTTTTTTGTCTTGATCATGTCGGGTCTTGTATAAGACCAAATCCCCTTTTGTGGATTGGTCAAACCATATTTATATGGTGGTATTTGTAAAGTCAGCCCCTAGGGTTTATAAAGTGGTTTTAACCACTCCTGGAAGAAGTCGGCCCTACTAAGTGAAGAGACATAACCCTAGCACCTCCTCAACTAGTATTTATAAGTGTGGATGGCACCTCACTTGTTCACTCACTCACTCACTCACACTTCTAGTGCGCATCTTTTGAAGGAAGTTGCAGTTGCAAGAAGGAGAAGAGAGGCGCATGCTCAATCCTAGTTTATTCTTGGTGGTTTGGTCTTTGTCTTGGCATTGTATTGGCAATCTATTGTTGAGGAAGTTTTTGCTGGGTTTTCTCCCCCATGAGAGTTTTCCAAGATAAAATGTTGTATACCTTGTGATTGTATTTCTTTTAGTGATCTGCTTTATGTTGTTGTTTTGGAAATGCATTGAATGCTCTAGTAAATTGAATATAACCTAATAAGAGCATTTAAACTTAACATCACAAGCTGCAATATACTTTGCTTCTGCAATGCTAAGTGCAACAAACTTATGTTTCTTGCTAGCCCATGATATCATAACAGATCCCAAACTGAAACACATACCAGAAGTACTCTTTCTCTCATCTGCACTCCCTGCCCAATTTGAATCAATAAATCCATGCAGTTGTACTTCACTGTTTGAGCCATATCTCAAACCATAAATTATCGTCCCGCGAAGATATTTCAAAATATGCTTTGCAGCTATCCTATGCTCATGTCTGGGTTCCACCTAGAACTGGCTCAACATGTTCACAGCAAAGCAAATATTCAGCCTGGTATTTACCAAATACATCAATGAGCCAATCAACTGCCAGTACAAGGACGAATCTATTGGATCAGAATCAGAGTCTCTCAACTTCCTCAAATCTGTTACCATGGGAGTTGCCATGGATTTGCAATCCATCATCCCAAACTTCTGAACGATCTTTACAACATACTTCCCTTGTCCTAGGAAGACTTCACCACACTTATGCCATACTTCTAGTCCCAAGTAGTAGCATGAGACCAAGATCCTTCATATCAAATTCTGAGGCTAGTTCCATCTTACACTGAATAATGAGAGGCTCTGCACCTGTCAGGAACAAATCATCAACATATAGTAGTAGAATCACAAGTGCATTATTCACAACCTTGTAATAGAGATTTGGATTGGCATGACTCTTGGAAAATCCAAGTCTCATCAAATAGCTATCAATACGTGCATACCAAGCTCTTGGAGCTTGCTTGAGTCCATACAAGGCCTTCTTCAATCTGCATACATGGGTTTCTCTTGGGTGTACCTCAAAACCTTGAGGTTTCTCTATATATACCTCTTCCTCAATTACTCCATTGAGAAAGGCGGTCTTTACATGCATCTGATGTAAACTTCAACCCATGGATGCTGCTAGAGATATGATGGCTCTAATAGATGTATATCTGGCAACCGCAGCAAACGTCTCATCATAATCTTCTCCCTCCTGTTGCGAGAAACCTCTAGCCACAAATCTTGCCTTGTATTTATCTATACTCCCATCTACTGCATGCTTTATCTTATAAACCCACTTTGAAGTAACTACGAACTTTTCTTTGGGTCTAGGCACAACTACCCATAGATCATTTTTCATGATGGATTGATGTTCTTCCATCATAGCCTCCTTCCATTCTTTTTGCTTGACTGCTTCCTCAAAGTTGGAAGGTTTTGCATTAACAAGACTTGTCATGAGTGCTGCATAACTAGAAAACCTTTTGGGTTTCTTGCTTTGTCTGAAGGTGCCACTGTGAGCTTTATGCTTTTTTGCTTCCTGCAAGGTGGATTCAAGCCATGTAGGTCTCTTTCTAGCCTTAGGTGCAATAACTGGTTCCACAGGTTCATGTGGTGGTGTTGGTTCTTCGTTGGGGTGTTCTGGACAATATGTGTTATCTTCTTTGGTGTCTTCATGTTCCTCTTCTTCGTTGGAGTCTATGGAGTCTTCTATAGATTTCTTAAATGCAATCCTTTCATCAAAAGTTACGTCTCTGTTGATTTCAACCTTCTGCTGACATGGAACATAGATTCTATATGCTTTTGATGATTCACTATATCCAACGAATATACCTTTCTTTCCTGAAGGTTCCCACTTCTTTCTTGTATCTTTGGGAACGTGAATATAGACAGGGCATCCAAAGATTCTCAAGTGTTCAACACTTGGCTTCTTTCCGGAGAAGGCCTCTTCTAGAGTCATGTTCTTCAATATGCGATGTGGACTTTTGTTCTAAACGTAAGCAACTATCATAGCTGCTTCTCTCCATAGTAACATAGATAAATTTTGGTCATTCATCATTGCCTTGACTAATTCTTCAATAGTTTTGTTCTTTCTTTCAGCCACACCATTTTATTGAGGATTGTGAGGGACACTGAGCTCCCTCTTAATCCCAGCTTCTTTACAAAAGGCAATGAGCTCCTTGGAGGTGTATTCTCCTCCATTATCATATCTTATTATCTTGATCTTCTTATCTGTTAGGTTCTCTACTTCAGCCTTGAATTCTTGGAATTTGCTAAATACTTCATCCTTAGTCTTTAACAGATACAACCAAGTCTTTCTTGAGAAGTCATCTATGAACGTCACATAGTAAAGAGAGCCTCCTTAAGACTTCAATAGCATAGGACCACATACATTTGAATGTATTAGGTCTAAGATCTCTTTGGATCTATTCTCATTGCTTGGAAATGGTTTCTTAATATTCTTCTCAAGTGCACATCCTCTGCAAACGCCTTCATGCACAGATTGTAATTCTGGTATGCCTACAACCATCTATTTTAGAGATGGCAAAGCTTGATAATGAAGGTGAGCATACCTTCTATGTCATAACTCACTAGGGTTGATTTCATGATGTACAAGAGCTTGAATATTCTGACCTAGGAGTTTATACAATCTTCCTTCACAAATTCCAATGACTCTAGCGTCTTCTATCTTTGAATCTTTAGACCATACAAGAACTTTTCCATCTACGAAAGCTACTCTATCTCCTTTCTCTTCCAAACAAGAAATAGATACTAGATTCTTTTTCAAACCAGGAACATATAAGACATTACTAAGATGAATAGAGTTACAAGATTCCATTTTGCTAGTAGCTTGTCCAATTCCCTTGACTGCATAAGAGTTCTTGTCTCCAAGCTCCACTTTATGAGGTGTTTCCTTTTCTATCATCCTTGAGAGATTTTTACGGTCACCTGTCATATGCCTTGAAGCTCCACTATCGATCAGCGACATATCATCTTTAATAGATCCTGTAAGAACTAAGTAGTAGAAGAAATCTGCTTCACCGTGCTTGGCCTTCTTTGACGGTTCTTCATCTTTGGCAGCTAACGCATGGTGTCTCTCCTTTCTCTTCTTTGTTAGTTTAGGACAATTTCTTTTGTAGTGGCCATAATCATGATATTCAAAACATTGTACTTTTGACATATCTCTTTTGAATTTCTTTCTTGAATCAAATCTTTTCTTACCACCATGTCTCTTGAACTTTGTTGCAAAGGCTTGAGCATCTTCTTCCTTTTGAGGCTTTCCCTTAGAGTTCAACCTTGTCTCTTCTTGTGCGCAACAGGTCCAAAGTTCTTCCAGCGTTGGAAACTCCTTCCTTGTATTCATGCTTGCAACAAATGCATCCCATGATCTTGAAAGACCATTGAGTGTTATGTTCACAACTTCCTTTTCTGGGATAACTTCTTCAATAGCTTGTAGTTGATCTCTCAACTGAGAAATCCTCACAAAGTATGAAGCTATAGTGTCATCCTTAGTCATCTTTGTGTCACGAAGTTCATTCTTCAAACTTCACTTGTCAAATATTTCTTATTGAGAAAGGGTTAGTTAGGGCATCCTACATTTTCTTGGATGAGTCAAGGTGAGATATGTAGGGTATCAAGTGATCTTTTACAGAGTTCACAATGATACTCATAGCGTAGCTGTCATTATCCTTAAACTTCTCCATTGCTGCAACATTGTGAGGTTCCTTCTCTTTTCCTGCTTCAAACTATGGTTCCATGATCTTTCCTTTCATGATATCCAGGACTTTATTCTTGGCAAGGATGAGGTCAATCCTTGTCTTCCATGCTCTAAAGTTTAAAGCTCGTTCTAACTTGTTTTTTGACTTCATAGAGTAAGTCATGGTTGCGTTGACTTTGACTTTGACTAGGTCAACCTTTGACTTTGACCAAAAACTCAACCTTGTCGCCTTGGCTAGTTGAGAGTACCAGAAGGTGCGCTAGGCTAAGATGCACTAGAATATCCAAGAATTAGGTCAAGCGCTTCACTTAAGGTGCCTCAACAAGAGGGTTAGGGTTTCATTGTTGCAGCAAAACTCTGACTGCAACTACAACTACCACTGGTGTTGCAACGAGCAAATAACCTCCCAAACTACCTTCCAGTGGTTAGACTGTCCGAAGATAGTGTGGGCCCATAACCTGTTAAAATAATAGGTGTGCTCGTTTTCACCATAGACAATATCACTATATTGTCACCCAACCATAGGCACAAGGCCACCCCCAACCACCTTAACCTTGACAGATAGAATAATTCTGGAAGCAATCACTATAACCAATAGCCAACCAAGGTAGCGTACCTCTCTCCAAAGCTAGAACACCAAGCAGAGAAACCAAACCATAAACCAAAGACCAACTAACTACTGCAACAACTGCAGCTCTCCTCCAGTTATGTGCACCACTAGTCCTTATGAGGTTGTGAGTGAGAGTGTGTCCAAATGAGCTCAAGCACCCTCTATTTATAGTGCTCCAAGTCAACTAATTGGGTCGACTTCTCTTCCTGGAGGATAATACTTTAATATTAAATATTCTCTTGAGCCAACTTGTCTTCTAGGTTTCTTATTCATCCATTAGGGTTTTTCTAGCTTCCCGGAATATTCTAATCTCGTCAAAGGTTACATGTGGAGGTTAATACCTCCCGTAGCTACCGTAACATCAACAGTGGCAAGATCTAAAGGAATGTCCATCCATATAAAATGAGATGGAGTTGTATAGGAAAGTTCTCGGATTAATATTATTTGATTATGACATGGCAGTCTACGGAAAGAAAAGTGCATTGCCAACTTACCAATTTAATTACAAGTTTCAATGCATTTTGATTTGTCCTATTTGTTTTCTTTTTTTCCTATTTGGAAGTGGAGGGAAATGCAATTTTATTTGTTTCCCTTTTTCCTTGTATTTTGCAGATTGCTAGTGGAATAATTATGGTGGAGAGACACCATGTCAACAAAAATTTGCAATTTAGGTGTTCAGCCAAACTTGCAATGCTTCAACTTGTGAGTGCAATTGGAGCTAAGTTGCACGAATATGGAAACGTGACCCCCCAAAATGGATACATGGGGGAAACATGGTATATACAAAATACAAAAAATACAGATATATAGTTTTTTTTAAATAACACATTATTATTGCAAGAATATAAAAATGATACACATAAATGACAATTTAGAAGGAGACCCGTGTCCATATTAACTCTCATAGACGATTACATGATGCAAAATCCCATAGCTTGGTGGTCTTAACTAATGCCAATCCCATAGCCTCATACATGATAGAATCCAAGGGAAACGCTACAATCCTGCCAACCCTGAAAATTGTTAAGCCTACTAAATTCCAAATGGGGTATGAAATTCTACTTTCTCCATATGAAATCCAATGAGGTTGGAACCACTCTCAAACATCCTGAAACAATTAATGATAATGTTAAAAATTTAAGTAAAAGTTGACATTCTCCTTTATCTTACCTTTGCTATCCTCTTGACATTCTCCTTTATCTTACCTTTGCTATCCTTTTGACATTCTCCTTTATCTCACCTTTAATAGAAAATGTGATGAGATTGACCCCACTTTTGAGTGGCTAGTGGAGACTGAAAAAACTGTGATGCAAGATCCTCTTGGGTGGTTAGATGGGGAGAATAACCAAGAGCAGAAGGCAGTAAAGCATATCCCAAACCAGCCATTACAAGAAGAGCATAATCATGCACCAGTGTTGTATATCTATCCGATATTCCGATAAATTCCAAGTTAAACACATGTCTGATATATTCGAAATATTCTGAGATGTTTCGAGTTAGACCCTTGACTTATGACATTTTCCCAGATATTCTGATATTTTCCACCGATGTCACCGAGAATTTACATTCCACACCCTCGTCGATACTTTTCCCGAGACAAGATATACAGCAGTGCTCAGTACCCACGATTAGACTTTCGACTCCAGCCACAAGACCTTCCAATTCCACTGTTGGAGGAGGACCTAGTACATATACTCATAAAAGGAGCAAAGGCATTGATATGAAATAGTATCATAGTACATACTACATAGTAGACATTTATATTTGATGTAATTTTGTTTGGACTCTTCAATTTTGACCCAGCAACTTCTAACAATTAATGCACAAAGCGCATTGTACAACATTGGACATCTTGTCGAACGTATACATATATCCTTTTTTTCATATTTGTGTGGCAATGTGATTATCTAATGTTGTTTCAAGAATATTTTAATGAATTGAAAAGAAATACGATTTTATAAAAAAAATTATGTTTGCCGCTTTTTTCGCAAAGCCAGCCAATTTTTACCCTTGGCTGAATTATTCCCGATTATAATTTTAACAATATTGGTCCACACTAGTTAGGGAACTGCCATTCTCATGAAGCTGACGAAGTGAACATGCCATAGTCAAAATTTACGCTAGGATTTCTTTTCAGAAAACATAAATATCTACCTCGTGAGCATATAACACAAGCAAGAGTTTCCACAAGAAGTTAGCAGTTCAATAAACAATTAAACCATACCAGAGCTAGTTATTATGTTATACTCAACTGGTAAAACCAAGTAATTAGTTAAAGAACATACCATGAGCCGAAGATTTGGAGGTAGCACCCATTGCAACTAATTCTGAGCCTCACTAAGCCCAGCTGCTCTCAATGTGCACCTGCAAACTACATGTGATCTCATTAACCTGTAAAACTCGGATACGAATTTCATGTGCAGATTTTAACACTGAAAATATTTGAAATTGTTTGTTCATAATCTTTCTAACTAACATAAAAAATGCATAAGCTTTTATTGATAATCTTCCAAAACCCTAGTCTGTGAAGCTCAAATTGAAAAGACTCGCCATTTTGAAGATGGGATAAAATTTCAAATAATTTAGCTGCCCTGCGTGCTCTATAACACAAGCCGTAAACTATTATTTAAACACAGAAATCACAGAAAAATTGGTAATCTCCGAATTATTTGATGTAAACTAGTCTCCGAGTTATTGACGCCCCTGTTTTCAGAACCACAAACGATTCACTTCTGCAGGGATTGAACGCGTAACCTGTAGTTTTTCGTCCTAATTTCATTTATTTTTTTCCATTTTCATTTAATGTTTGACATACTTTCTAGGTTTTTATTTAAGTGACTCGAAATATTGTGCATTGAGTGCACTAGAAACGTGACAAGGAATTTGCTCCTGCGATTTTAGGGTTTGATTCTGATGAAGAATAAGACGTGGAATACAGAGATTGTTTTGAAGAATTTATACTTCCAGCGTAAAGGCTTTTGAGCAACTGAAACCCTATATTGATTGTTCAAATCCTGTGACAAATTTTGAAGATAGTTTTTTCAAATTTACATTACAGTGTACAGCGTAAAGAAAAAAATTGCATGATTTTAACTCTGAAACTGAAGCTTACCATAAGGAAATTAGCAATTTGCAGCAGGTGAACTTGCTGGCTCACATCCACCATGAATCATGTGAGTTGTCCCTAGTTTTCGGACTTCTTTTTATTCCCAGTGGTCCTTCTGATTTTATCGAGATTTGGCTATTCTATACAGATATTCTACTCAAACACGGCAATTGTATATATTGTATTCTAGTTTTATTCCAAATGTCCGTTTTGAAATCCATTTTTTATTTATTTTTTAATTTGTGTGCACTTCCTCTCTATTTACACGCCGAATTTAATGGGTTTCTACTTTTCAATTCCTAGGTTCCTAGAGAAAGGTGAGATTATATATTTATTTATTTAGAGTGAATTAATGGGTTTCTACTTTTGGAGTGCAGTTTTTTACTTTTCAAATATTTTGTAGAGATTATTTGAGTTATGCATGATGGTAGGTGGCTAGTGCTACTTTACATAACTTTTATTTTTCTGTTTTAAGTTATTAGTCCATGTCGAAGGTATAGAGGGACTATAGCCATCGATAATTTGTTGACTTCATATTAATTTGTCCTTTGACTAAAAATATCTGCATAATCTCTATTGTTGGAACTAGAGAACTAAAAACATTGATTAGCATATAATAAAAAATACCATATATGTCATGATTTAATTGGATAACAAATTGGAGGACTTATTGTGAGCTTCCTTATTCCTAATATTTTATATGTTAGCATATCCAAAGTTTTTTATTATCTATGGTCTTTCTGAATTTTTACTATTTTTTTGAAATGTTTAGATATCCAAAGTTTTGAGCATCGAGAGTCAGTTTTTTATTAGTTGACTTCATATTAGTTTGTCCTTTGACTAAATATTTTTTTGCATAGTCTCTATTGTTCGAACTATTGTTACTATTTTTTTTTATTGTTATTATTATTTTAAATTATTATAAAATAATATAATAATTATTTTGCGTACGTAATAGACCCGCCACACTGCATTCTTTCTTAAATGTTTACACAGCGTGAGGCCCTTCGGCGGTCCTGACAGACTTAAATGTTTACCTAACATGCCTCACAACCTTAAATGTTTACTTAACAGGCATGTTACAATACATTTTCCTCCGATTTTTTTTATGCAATGTTCTCTGCAGTGAATATGAGCAATATTGTTCTTCAGCGGCATTACAGGTTCACTGGTTGATGCTTGCTCGTTGCTTGTTCACTGGTTTCTTGTTTGCTTGTTGTTGTTGCTCTTGTTTGCATGTTGGTCTTGTTGCAGTTTGCACGCTTGGGATTTTGCAACCATGATTAAAACTGTGCTTCTGTCGTTCCCCATTGACGGGTGGGTTTCGGTGCCATCTTTCGGTGATCAAAATCCTCTTGCAGAACATCTTTGTATGTGAGGAGAAAATACGATTTCATTTTCCTATATGTCACTGTGGCTACAATGGAGGTGGGTTATGTGTCGAACAATGGCATTCAGGAACGAGACGAAGACAGCATTATAGTCATGCTTCTCTGGTCGTAGTAGTCAGATACAAAGATGGGCTGCAAGAGGATTTTGATCGCTCCCGGTATTGAAAATTCTTACTCGCAAACTAGAAAAGAAAAAAAAAACGACTAGGGATGCAACCATGGCACTGAAACTTACCCGTGAATGGGGAACGACAGAAGCGTAGTTCCAATTGTGGATGCAAAATACCAACCGTGCAAACTGCAACTTTCTTAAATGTTTACACAGTGGTAGGCCTTTGSACGGTCCTCGCATCCTTAAATGTTTACCTGACAGGCCTCATAGCCTGAAATGTTTGCTTAACAAGTGTGTTACAATACATTTTCCTCCGATTTTTTGATACAATCTTGTGTGCAGTGAATTTGGCCAATATTGTTCTTCACCGGCATTCCTGGTTGACTAGTTGATGCTTGCTCGTTGGTTTGTTGGATGTTGTTTATTGTTGTTTGATTCAACTTTGCAGAGTTGAGGTCTTGCATATGCAATTAGACCTTTTGGTGCTTGTTCATTAGTTTGTTGTTTGTTGCTTGCTCTTGTTTGCTTCAACTTTGCAAGGTTGGGGTCCTGCATCTGCAATTGGACCTGTTGTTGTAGTTTGTAGGCCAGGGGTTGCACTTTTGTCCTTCCCCATTCACTGGTGGGTCTCATTATTGCAGTTGCATTCCTGCATTACTTAACAGGCCTGTTACAATACATTTTCATCTGATTTTATTTTATTTTTACAATGTTGTCTGTAGTGAATATGGGCAATATTGTTCTTCGGCGACATTATCGGTTCACTGGTTGATGCTTACTCGTTGCTTGTTAACTAGTTTCTTGTTTGTCTGTTGTTGTTGCTCTTGTTTGCCTGTTGTTGTTGTTGCAATTTGCACGCTTGGGATTTTGCAACCGCGATTGGAACTGTGCTTCTGTCATTCCCCAT
Source organism: Picea mariana (assembly GCA_032191745.1). NCBI lineage: Eukaryota > Viridiplantae > Streptophyta > Pinopsida > Pinales > Pinaceae > Picea > Picea mariana. The sequence goes on from JASDQU010100552.1 coordinate 217,244, forward strand.
TGACGAGTGGGTTTCGTTGCTATGTTTACATTCGTATCCGTTGTTTGTTGTTTGTTATTTCCAGTTTGCAAGTGAAAAATTTAAATACTAGAGATGCATGATCAAAATCCTCTTGCAAAACATCTTTGTATGTGAGGAGAAAATTTGATTTCATTTTTTATATGTCACTGGGTGTGATGGAGGTGGGTTCTGAGTAGTCACATACAAAGATGTCCTGCAAGAGGATTTTGATCCCTCCCAGTACTGAAATTCTTACTTGCAAACTGGAAAAAACAACAACAACAACAACAACAACGAATAAGGATGCAATGATGGCAGTGAAATTTACCCATGAATGGGGAGCGATAGAAGCACAGTTCCAATTGCGGATGCAGAATGCCAACCGTGCAAACTGCAACTTTCTTAAATGTTTACACAGTGGGAGGCCTTTGCACTATCCTCACAGCCTTAAATGTTTACCTGGAAGGCCTCACAGCCTAAAATGTTTGCTTAACAGACATGTTACAATATATTCCTCCGATTTTTTTATACAATCTTGTTTGTAGTGAATTTGGGAAATATTGTTCTTTACCGGCATTCCTGGTTGATTGGTTGATGCTTTCTCGTTGGTTCGTTGGATGTTGTTTATTGTTGTTTGATTCAACTTTGCAGAGTTGAGCTCCTGCAGCTGCAGTTGAGCCTCTTCATACTTGTTCATTGGTTTGTTGTTTGTCGCTTGCTCTTGTTTGCTTCAACTTTGTAGGATTGGCGTCCTGCATCCGCAGTTGGACATGTTGTTGCAGTTTGCAGGATAGGGGTTGCGCTTTTGTCCTTTCCCATTCACCGGTGAGTCTCAGTGCCATGGTTTCATTCCTGTTCATTGGTTGTTGTTTACTATTTCCAGTTTGCAAGTAAGAATTTTCAATACTGGGAATGCCTAAGCCAAAATCCTCTTGCAGAACATTTTTCGTATGTGACTACTATGACCAGAGAAACAGGAGTGTGATGTTGTCTTGGTGTTGTTCTTGAGTTCATTGTTCGCCATAGATCCCACCTCTATTGCAGCCATAGTGACATGGCAAAGGTTGACAAATCTATGACAAGTGCATTCAGAAGAATACACAAAGAACATGAAAGAAATCATATTGATACTATGCAAACGATACGTGCACTTGGAAATACATTGCTTACTCCTCAAAAAATCTTTGCTCAACAAACAATCGACGTTGCACTTTCCCTGCCCCTGGACTGTGGTTCAAGGAAATGTGTCTTCACAAACACATCTCCACTTGAGAAACACAAATTGGAACATGGTTTTATAGTTGGGACACCAAGAATACTATTAAGATAAAATAATATGAAAAATGTTGCAATAGATATAAACAACATCTCTTTTGACTTGAACCATAGTTTGTCGAGCTCCAACTATATTTCATAGCTGAGAATGTTTTTCACATAGTTAATGTGTTTATATGGCTTCAAAATTATGAGACTAAGTGTTGTTGTATGAGGGATAAAGTTCTTATCTCCCTTTTTGTTTCCTCTTCTATACTTACCCCTTTTTCCCTTTTATTCTTCCCCTCTATTATGCATTTTTGGTTCTATACTTAGTCGTGTTTCTATGCTCGCAGGTTCCCGGGGTGGAAAACTAACAAATCCTCATCTCCATCTATATCTTCACATCACGCTCCGACCGAAAGCCATTAGTTTGCATACTTAGCCAATTTTATGGACGCGGGTTCGCGAATAGGCGCTATCGAACTCTGGTGCCCCGTGTTCGGGGTATACGTCTTGCACCCAAAACTTCGGTGATCTACAATTCAACCCCAGACTCCTCGAACTCGTAAGCCTGACTCTACCTACGATGACTCCGTCTGACCAACCCGCCTTTCCATACTTAGTCGAGTCTTCAAAGTTTCGTGGGTTCACGGACTCCCAAGTTCACAAAAATTTAAAATCATTTTTCGCTCCCCTCCATCCCTGCCACCTTCCACCCTTCCCAATGCACATTAATTATGCTTTTACTAGTGACAACTCACTAGACAGGTTCGAAAAGATTGGCATTAATAAACGGAAAGCTCGAGGACATCTCCCATTAAAACGCATTAACGGGCGAATATTATGGGATCTGATGATTTTTTTGCGTCCATCTTGAATTGACAAAAAATGTTGGTTATTTTAGTTTTTTTAAGGCATCATCATAGTAAGAGTGCAATATTGTACTACCCCACTGTCATCCACAAAGGTCTTGACGTCATGTCCCTCTTTAATATTGTGCATATATTACAGGTTGTCATATTTTAGAATATGCTTGCATATGGAAATGTTAACTCATACGTTATTAGTGACTATTCATCACACATATTCGAAAATATTGGCATTAATAGGCAAAAAGATCGAGGACATATACATAAAAATGAATTAAACCAAGATTTACGAAAGATTATACTATCATCCTCCAACGTTCATTTTAAATACTTATTCCCATTTCCCTCTATCATCAAAAACTTGGGCTTTAAGGTGCCTTCGTTGTAATGTTCCTGGTCATCCACATGTGAGACAACTTAGAGATGCCATTCAGGTCTAATTGAAAGATGAGGGAATGGTTTTATGTGACGTTAGCTTTGAGCGAAAAAAATTATGTTACCCGACAGAAACTCAGAGAGAAAAAATTCAAGTATCTTATGATTGGTATTCTCCCTGTATTTGATCCTTTGGTTGGTTGAAAGGCCTGCCTGAAGATTTGTATGTTGAACTTCTTTGTTTTGTTACTGGAAATTGGAGGGACTTTCAAGTCACCTGCAAAATGATCCTTTATTGAAGTATATAGCTTCTTCCAACAACACAGATTTGGCAAGTGTATCAAATCCTGCAGACCACACAAGAATTTAACTTTCGTCAGAGGAGTCGCACATATCGTGGCTTGCAAGATGGTCTGGAATATTCGAAAATGACACCAAATATTACTCCATGAGTGAATATGCTCAGAAGGAAATTATAAATTTGGATCCTCACGAATGTGAGAAACTGTATGGGTGGTTGAATCAACATCCTAAAATTACAGAAGTTTTTATTTCAAAGTTTGTTGAGTGACTTCTGGGTGTGGTAACAGACTTGACAGAAAGTCAGATTCTTTGTCAAAGTTTGTTCACCTACCTTTGGATGGAATAACAGACTCCACATACAATCAACTTTCTATCAGTACTGCACATTTTTTTAACTATTCCCATGCATATGATTGCATCTGGGTCGAAGAGCTTGCCGCTCTTTGCAAGAATATTCTCTTGGTAGTTGAAGGTGGGTATATAACCAGGGAACGAGGCTCTCAAAAGTTTTTGATGCCTGCATCGAGATGTAACTAGGAAAAGTTAATGGGAAGGAATTCTGGACTATGGACTTTGCAACACTTTCTGAAGATTACTTTATACTACCACCTTCTGCAATAAGTTTGACGTATTTAGGTAATGATTTGGTTTCTAAAGATCACCTTTTACTACCACCTTCATGTAATCATTTTGTTTCATTCTTTAGAGGAGACCTTAATGTAGTAGGATATTCCAGAGTTGTTTCCACCGAATATCAATCTTCTTGTTGTTTCCTGTGCTTTGAATAAGGAGAATGTATTTGTTTCGATGCTTGAAGTTTTACCTTGTCTGGTTCAAATAAATTGCCATGGCCTCGCCGCAAGCGCCTCTTGAGTTGTTCATCAGGATCACAGGTCAATAAGCACAGAGTGCCTTCCTGGTCACAGAGTGCTTCCATCACCAACTTGCATTTGCACAGGTGCTTTTATTGCTACCTTCTTTCTTTGTCCTGGTGGTGGATCCTTCTATCCCAACCAACATGATGGAAACAAACTGTCTCTAGGGAATTTGATCGCTTCCGGGGATTTTTAATTTCGGTTAACTTTAAAAGGTTTATGTGTGCAACCTAATGTTAGACATAGAAAACACAATTTTTTATTTTTTAAAATATAAAACAATGTATTTTTTTAACACATGGTTGTTCGAAAATTTTCAGGCGTTGTTTGGGATTCACGTCCTTCAAGGATATTAATTAATTACACAATTAATATTGCTTGTGCCAATGCTATTGACTCGTCGTCGACTATGGCAATTGCATTAACACTGCAATGTCAAATAATAGATGTCTGACATGTACCTAATGTCGAGGTCATCATCACACAAGACACCGAACCTCCAAAGATTTTTGGACTCACAACAACATTGTAATTGTCGTGACAAAGAAACACTAAATTTGATGCTCTTTGTAGGTCTGGCAATCCTGCAATCTAAGTGCTCTGACAATGACATGCTTGCTTGTTCACTGCATTATCGCCCTGCAGTCAATGGCATTGTTCTCATTGCCACCGCCAGTGTTGATGTTCGAAGTTGAAGCTATATGGAGCCTAGAGTCACCACCAGTGTGGATGCCTGAAGTTGAAGCTATCTAGAGCCTGGAGTCACCGCCAGTGTGGATGCCTGAAGCTGAAGCTACCTAGAGCTTGGGGTCACGACTTGTTACACTTGACATTAGTACTAGTAGTGATTGAAAGTTGATTGTATGTCGAGTTTGTTACTACATCCAGAGGTCGCTCAACAAAATTTGAGATAGAAGTTGGTTGTCTGTCAAGTCTGTTACAACTTTGACATAAAAGGTTATGTAATTTTAGAATGTTGATTCAACCACGCATACAATTTATCACCTTCGCGATGATCCAAATTTATAATTTCCTTCTGAGTATATTCGGGCATGGAGCAATATTTGGCGTCACTTCCGAATATTCCAGACCATTTTGTGAGCCACGATGTCTGCCACCCCTATGACGAAAGATATATTTTGGTGTGATCTGCAACATTTGATATAGTTGCCAAATCTATGTTGCTAGAAGAAGCTATATACTTCAACAGAGGAGCATTTTGCAGGTGACTTGAACGTCCCTTCCAATTTACAACAATAAAACAAAGAAATTCAACATACAAATCTTCAGACATGCCTTTCAACCAAACAGATGATCGAATACAGGGAGAATACCAGTCACAAGATACTTGAATTTTTTTGTCTCAGCTTTTGTTGGCTAACAAGATTTTTTTCTCCCAAAGTTGACGTCACATAAAACCACTCCCTCATCTTTGAATTAGGCCTGAATCACATCTCTAAGTTGTCTCAGATGTCGATGACCAGGAACATTACAAGGAAGGCACCTTAAACCCCAAGTTTTTTATGATAGAGGGAAATTAACACTTAACAAAGTATGGAATGTTGAATACAAAGCAAATGCAGGCAGGCCATATCTAGAAGAGACAAATCATTCAAGAAGCTAGGATAGATCTGGCTGGAAGCACCATTGAAGTCCAGGACCCGAAATTGATATTGAACTCGTTGTTTTTAACCAGGCAAGCATTTGATGATCAAGTTGAAATCTATAAAAGGTTGTCTACAGGCTTGATTCTTTTACATATTTGTTTTTTTTGGTTCGCATGAGCCCCAATCACAGTCATTATGGAAAACGCATTTAAATTTCAAAGAATATGTGTTAAACTATTTCAAGACAGCTGTTTTGGGAAATAATCTGAGCTGTATTTTGTAACCCAGTTTATTTGAATATAGAATATTTGAGGTTTTTGTATGGTGTTTTCCAATGTCTAATATTCTATTTTTTTTTTTATAAATTGAGTCATTTGCATGTACAACTATTGATAGATGAATTCAACCTCTTTCTACAAGAATTTAAGACACTCTTTGATCTGTAGTTAAACATGCACGACAAGTTTTTTTTCTACTGCCCAGCACTTGGATTTAAATAGAAGCTACTCTATTCGCTCCTTACATTTTACGTAGAAAAAAAAATTGTAATAGGACATTGTTATGTGGTGCCCACCCTATACTTAAGAAAAAAATGGGTGGGCCCGTCCTACTTTCATTCTTCGGGGTCCCATAAATAGAATGAATTAATGACTCTATTTCAACAAGGCAACTCAGGTGTTGGCGTCATGTTCCTATTCAATATTGTGCATATATTACAGCTTCTTCTATTTGATAATATCCTTGCATATAAAAAATGTTACGTCATATATATATATATATTATTTTATTTTATTTTTTCTTTCAATTGCTTATGGGTTTCAACGAAGTTTGCGAATCGAAAAGCACCCTACAAATTGGAAGATGCTTTACATTTGAACCACGAATAATCTATTAAGATATATTAATATGAATATTATTGGAATAAATATAAACAAATTCTCTTTAAACTTGAAGTTGTCTTTGTCGAACCCCCCCCCCCATTTTTCCCTTGTCTTCTTCCCCTCTATTATCCCTTTGTGGTTCTATATTTAGTTGTGTTTCTATGATCATGGCTTCCCGGGTTGGCGCATTGGTAGATGCTCATCTTCGTCTATATCTTCACATCATGAGTCCGATCGACCGCGGTCCCTTTCAATACTTAGCCAATTATCTGACCACCAGGTCCTGAGTTAGCAATATTGAACACTTATGCTTCATGTTTCGTCATATACATTTTGCACCCAAAAACTTATGGGATCTGAAATTTATGCTTTTACTAGTGAGAAATCACCAGGGGTTCGAAAAGACCGGCATTAATAAACGAACAGTAGATGTTGTTATGTGAGATACTTACCTCTTTTTCCATTTTCTTGTTCCCGTCTATTATCCCTTTCTAGTTATATACTTAGTCGCCTTTTTATGATCGCGGGTTGGCAGACTGACAGATCTTCATCTCCATCTATATCCTCATATCACAAGTCCAACCGATCGTCGTTCATTTCCATACTTAGCTAATTTTATGGTCGCGGTTTCCAGGGTTGGCGCTATCAAACTCTGTTTCCGCTTGTTAGGTGATATACATCTTGCACTCAAAACTTTCGTGATCTACAATTACACCCCGGACTCCTCGAACTCACAAGCTTCACTCTACCCGGGTTCACAAAAGTTTCAAAGCATCTATCACTGCCTTCCATCCCCAGTACCTTCGCACCCTTCCCAATGCACATTAATTATGGTTTTACTAGTGACAACTCAACACACTGGTACAAAACAATTGGAATTAACAAGCAAAAAACCTTGAGGACATCTCCCATTAACACGCATCAAACCGCCATTTACGGTACTCCGAACGACCGTCGTTCCTTTCCATACTTAGCCAAATTTTTCCACGTGTTCCATGATATACATCTTGCACCCAAAAATTTCATGATCTACAATTCCAACCTGAGCTCCTCCAACTTGCAAGCTTCACTTTACCCGGGTTCACAAAAAATTTCAAAGCATTTATGGCTCCCTTCCATCCCCGCCACATTCGCGCCCTTCCTAATGCACATTAATTATTCCGGCCTCTAGATTGCACGTCCATTGTTCTATGACCTACAAACAACACCCAGACCTCTGCGATACACAAATTGACTATCGGACTCCCACATCGTCCCCTCTTCCGTGTTACACATCATGCATTCAAAAGTTCTGAGCGATACAATTTGACCGTCGGGGCCTCACATCTTCTGGAGAAAACTTGTCACCCTATTTTGGATCCTCAGTTTGGCAGGTTTACGAAATCTCCAATTCCTAGTCATTGTTTCTTATGTTGGCCACCTTCGTACTTCTTTCCAAATATGCAACAACAAAGGTTTAATGCTAAGAGTTCATCATGCAACAACCATAAAGATCGTCATTAATAAGCAAAAGACTCGAGAAGACAGTGACACTGACTATCCCTACACAGCTTGTCCAAAAACATGTAGAAAAGATCTTGCCAGGTAATGGGATATCTATTACAAATTTCAATATATTAGCAAAAACAAGTCTGGGCTACCGTTTCTCTATTCCATACTTAGACACTTTTTCGACTGTGGGTTCTTGAACTGACGGGCTCAAAATTGTGTTTCGAATCTTCTGCGACTTGCAAACAGTACCCGGAGTTCCGTGATATACAATTTGTTTGCTGGAATGCCCCATCATGAGCCCGACCATCCATCGTTCCTTTCAATAACTAGCCGCAAGTTGGATGTATGTTCGTGACATGGTACATTTCCATGGTTGCACATGTTGCGGCCATTGTGTTCCATACTTAGACACTTTTTCGATTGCGAGTTCCCAAACTGGCGGGCTCAAGATTGTGTTTCCAATGTTTCGTCACTAGCAAACAGTACCCGGAGTTCTGCGATATACAATTTGTCCGCAGGAATGCACCATCATGCCCTCTTCCGTGTTACGTGTTCTGTGGTTAACACTTCCGAGACATACAATTTGACCCTCGGGCCATCACCTCTGTTGGTTGTATCTTGTAACCCTATTTTGAAGCTCGACCGACCACTTTCGATAATTAGCCATTCCTTAATTGTTGTTCCATGTCCCTGCCACCTTCGTACTTCTTTTGGGATATGCAATTAGTAAGCTTTAATGCTAACACTTCGTCATGCGAAAACCTTAAACATTGTCATTAATGAGTGAAAGGCTCGAGGAGATCTCCCACACTCCTGTGATATACAAATTGATCGTCGGACTCCCACATCATCCCCTCTTCCGTGTTAGACATTTTGCACTCAAAATTTCTGAGACATACAATTTGACCCTCGGGAAGTCACGTCTCCTATGGAACCATTGTCACCCTAGTTTGAAGCTCGTTCGACCGCTTTCCATACTTGCCCATTTCATGGAATCTCTTTCGCAGATCCTCGGGTTGGCGGGATCACGAAATCTCCAATTTTTAGTCACTATTTATTGTGCCCGCCACCTTCGCACTTCTTTCAAAGTATGCAACGACCAAGGTTTAATGCTAACGGTTCACCATGCAACAGCCGTACAGACCGTCATTCACTATCTCTACACACCTTGCCCAGAAACATGCATAAAAGATCTTGCCAGGTAATGGGATATCTATTACAAATTTCAATATATTAGCGAAAACGAGTCCGGCCTACCGTTTCCCTATTCCATACTTAAGCCACTTTTTCGATTGCGGGTTCCTAGACARGCGGGCTAACGATTACGTTTCCATTGTTCTGTGGCCTGCAAATAGTACTCGGAGTTCCGCGATATACAAATTGACCTCTGGATTTTCCCATCATGCCCTCTTTCGTGTTATGCGTTTTGCACTGAAAAACTTCCAAGACATACRATTTGATCCTCGAGCCCTCACTTCTAATGGTTATACTTTGGAACCCTATTTTGAAGCCCGACCGACCGCTTTCGATAATTAGCCACTCCTTAATTGCTCTTTCTCGTCCCCGCGACCTTCGTACTTCTTTCTAAATATGCAATTAGTAACCTTTGATGCTGACAACTCATCATGCAGGAATAGTCAACATTGTCATTAATGAGAGAAACGCTCGAGGAGATCTCCCATTAATACGCATTAAACCAAGATCTATTGAGAGTTATATTATCCCTTCCGACTGTTCATCTCATACATCATGGAATGTCTTTCGCGGGTTGTCATGTTGGCACATTCATGAAATCTCCAATCCTTAATTGCTCTTCGTTGTACCTGCCATCTTCACACTTCTAGGTATGCAATTACTAGTCTTTAATGCTAACAACATATCATGCAAGAACCGTTGAGATTGTCATTAATGAGTGAAAGCCTCGAGGAGATCTCCCATTTACACCCATTGGACCAAGATTTGCGGAGGGTTATATTATCCCTTCCAACTCTTCATTTCAAACATCGTCTGGAGCAAACGAACGTTCTCGTAAACTTATGGCAGTAACTCGACAACAGTTTTGTGGAGATACAGTGAATATCTTCTGATGTGAGGACCATAACTTCCAGTGGTCCAGGGCATACTCTTACTATTCATCTCATTCCGCCCAGAACGAAGTGATTTGGACCTCTGGAATCGCTTGTGCAGGCTGCCTTGCTGTTAAGAACCAAAGACTGAATACAAAAACACCACAACAGATATACAATAACAATATGCAAAATATCTTTTATTATATGAAAACCTTTGAGGTAGGGCAACACCATACAATGGATCCTATTATGGAAGGGATCCTCTCATGTTCACTTGCCTCTTCGAGGGGGCATCCTCTTATTGAGCTACCGCTCCAAATACAATACTCTCTTCATATCCCATTACATTGTTTGAACCCCTTTATATAGTGCTACCATCATCTAAGAACATTCTAGAGGAGGAATCTTCTAGAAGTAGAACCTTCTAAGAACTTCTCTTACATTTATTATATCTAACTACCATAGTGGGCCTTATTTAATAATATAGTGGAACTAGTCCACCTTACATTGAATGACCTCCACTATTATCACTATGGGCCTTCTGGGCCCTCCCACTACCTTACATTCCATCCCCCTTATGAAAGTGTTGTCCTCAACGCTTGATGTACAACCATATACCAGGGTCCCATGGATAAATTTGGACCATAGTGCTGAAGTAGACTAGAGAACCAGGGTCCCATTGAGAAATGGAAGCCACCATGCTGAAGTAGTCCAACTGCCATTGTAAACCAGAGTCCCATGTCAAATTGCTCATGTGAACCCCACATGGAAGATATCGACACCCAATAACCAACTGAAAATGATGCTCCCAATACAGTCACCTATCATGTGGATCCAAATAAGAATATTCATCCACATATTGGGAGATGATCAAAGATGAATCTGGAAGGAACAATACCATTGTAAAATATGCAGGCTGGACGCTGTTAACTAGCTCTTGATGTGGGACATTGTTGTTCTCTACAGAAGGTGGAGTAGAGTCATCAAATAAAATATGGAAGTGGTTGTCATCCCAGAAATGACAACTATCTATATACCAATAATCACAATCGGCCTCGAGATCTTACCAAGCATATATTTCTTGATTATATTCATCCCTGATATCCGCCATAAGAAATCTCTCCTGCATGTTATCCAATTAATCTTGAATACTATGAAAACTATCATTGAGACTGTCCATGAGGCCATCTACAAAGACATCCAATTTATCATACAATTGGGATTTGAATGCTTCAGTAATTTGTAGAATTTCTTTGAGGGTTTGAGAGGAAATATCCATTTGAGCACCCTATGAACTCTTCGGTCCCACAACCGTCACATAAAAAACCCAAAAATAGAACAATAAGTTATGGCAAAAAATCGCGGTTTTTTCCGGAAAAAAACCTGAAAAACTTTTGAATTTAAAATGCTCATAACTTTACTTCTCGGACTCCGTTTCGACTGATTTGTTTTTTGAAATTGGGTGAAATTGTGAGAGGAACTCAGATTTGTAATTTGTTTGGGCAAATTCGGCCTCCACCTACTACAAAAATAAATAAAAAATCGCACAGTCGTCCGCGGAAAAAACCCTGAAAAATTGCATATTTTAAAACTTCAATATCTTGACTTCCCGGACTTTGTTTCGGACGATTTTTTTTCTCAACTTGAGTGTTTTTCTGAGAGGAACTCAAATCTACAACCTGTTTCTGCAAATTTTGCACATAAATATACCGAAATATTCTGGAATGTCACGGCCCTATTTTTTCTTTTCCTAAAAAAAAACTGCAAAAATAAAAAATATTTGCCCACACTGTCTGCCAAGGAAAGTGCTATGATACTACTTGTTAAGAACCTGAATAGATCTGCAAATGTAATCACCAAAAATATTGAATACACAATAGATCCAAAGGACAATATAGAAGAAATCACACTTTATTATATCAAACCCTTGAGGTAGGGCAACATCATACAATGGATCCTATTATGGAAGGATCCTCTCATGTTCACTTGCCTCTTCGACAGGGCATCCTCCTATTGATCTACCGCTCCAAATACAATACTCTCTTCATATCCCATTACATTGTTTGGACCACTTTATATAGTGCTACCATCACCTAAGAACATTCTAAAGGAGGAATCTTTTAGAAGTAGAACCTTCTAAGAAGTCCTCTTACATTTATTATATCTAACTACCATAGTGGGCCTTATTTAATAATATAGTGGACCTAGTCCACCTTACATTGAATGACCTCCACTATTTTCACT
>JASDQU010100552.1:249450-263136 GCA_032191745.1 Picea mariana
CTTCATCTTCATCACATATTGATGGCGTTATTGGCTCCGTCAAAACACAATCTTTGTCCCAGTCAACTGGAACAGCTAATTGATTTGCTTCGACATCCACCTCCAGTTCGACCACACCTTCCTCTACCTCCCCTAAACTCAAATATCTGAGGTGAATGCAGTTCAATCTGCCCCTTCACAACAAACCGAAGGTAAGAGGAAAACAAAGAACAAAACCAAAAATAACAATAATGAACAACCCAAAGCTCAAAACCCACCACCTGCTAACGAAAAGCAACCATAACGAAAGCCAAAATCCTCGTGTCTTATTTGTGGTGATGATCACTACACTCAAGACTGTCCACATCGCGATGAAGTGGCCAAACTTTTCAAAGGGAATTCCCAACTCGCCGTGCTTACTCAGCCTTTTCCTCAGCAACAATCTATGGTTTCTCAAACCCCTTCTCTAGGGGGCAGTTCCATCCACCCTTCTCATGATGAGGCCTCAACAAGTGTTCATATCTATCTCTTCAATGGGATTGATTTGACCACTCGCTCTATGACTTACGACACTCCAGTTAAACCTGACAAAGGAAAAGTCACTAACGATACTTTACCGAATCCATCACCATCCTCCGTTAGTCCTCCGTCTGGACCACTTCAGATTGATAAACCTGCATTCGACTCTATCTTACGCCCTCCTAAGAGCACTATCCATAAATCTACCTTTAATCCTAGTTCACGTGACGCTCAGAACTACAACATTTTTGAGGATCTGGCACAAGCACAGTGTGCTATGTCTGCGTTAGAAGTTCTACAACACTGCCCCAGTCAACGTAGAACGCTCTTGGCCGCTATTGGCGCTTTTGATCCTGAGTCGTCCAACACTATCATGTTTAACCTGGATAATTTCTCGCCTCAACTCTCTCATCAACTTGCTTTCCAAGTTGATGTTGTTGTTCATAATCAACAAATCCACTGCACTATCTTGGATGAGGGAGCCTCTACTTGTGTCATGTCTTTAGCTTGTTGGAAAAGCTTGAAATTGCCCGTTCTTAACAAATCCCCTACGATGCTATGTGCATTCTATGGGTGAGGTTTTCGTCCCCATGGACTTTTGCAGTCCCTGTCTGTCCAATTGGGCAACAAATTCGTCTTTGTTGATGTCGAGGTGGTCGATGCTCCCCTCGATTACAACTTATTGCTTGGAGGAAGTTGGTTCTATGCTATGTCTGTCATTGCTTCGTCAGTATTTCGATGTGTGTAATTTCCTTATCAAGGCAAAATTGTCACCGTCGATCAGTTAGACTTCTGTACACCTAACGCTCGCACTTCTGCTACCAACAATATTCCCTTTCTAGGAGATCACAAGATCATGTATGAAAGCATTGGTGTTGTCTTGTTGAAAGACTCTAGCCTTATGGGTACCTTCCCTACACCACTTCCACCCACCACACATCACGTTGCCACAATCAATATGATTTTGACCACAGTTTACCAATCCTTGGAATCATCTGACCCTTGGATTGTACCTAGTCCGTTGGTTTTCGATGCACTAGGTGACACCATGCCACTTATTCTACCCGAAACCTCATATGTTGCCATCCAATCTGCCTCTCCCTCCTCGGATGACCACCATCTCTTGGCACCTGACACTTACTCGTTGCCATCGTGGTTAAATTCCTTGACATTTGCGTTCGACTACATTTCTGAAATTTTTCCTTCTGATGAATCAATAATGGAAATGCTTAGCATCGATGACGTACCTTGGGATGATAGCCATCATCGATCCTCTTTTCTTCCACCTCTCGAAGAAATCCAGGAAGATATACACTCTATCTTCCCCCCTGATGTTGTCCAATTTCCCCAATCACCTATTCTTACACAAGATGTTATTTCTGAAGGGAATTTATTCAACATTACCTCTATAGTCGAAATAGATATTTCGATCAAGGAAGGTATCGTAGAAAATATTAATCTCGGCGTTAATTGTACACCTAAGGAAGTGGCTTCCTATACTGCTTTGTTTAAATAATTTCGCAATGTCTTCACTTGGAGCTACGAAGAGATGCCAGGGATCGATCCTTCGATCGTTGTGCATGAGATTAAAACCTACCCAGGTGTAAAAATTGTTTGACAGAAACTCCGCTCAGTCCATCCTAAGAAGACTGCAGTTATTAAGGAAGTTGAGAAATTATTGAGATCTGGCTTCATCTATCCTATCCCTTTGACAGAATGGGTTTCGAACATTGTTTCGGTTACTAAGAAGCAAGGAACCATTCACGTCTGTGTTGATTATAGGGACCTCAATAAGGCTTGTCCGAAAGACAACTATCCTACGCCCTTTATCGACTAGATCATTGATAATTGCACTGGTAGCGTAATTTTCTCTTTCATGGATGGTTTGTCGGGGTATAACCAGATTGACATTTCACCTGCTGATCAGCATAAGACCGCCTTCATCTTCTCGTGGGGAACTTTCGCCTATCGGAAGCTACCATTTGGCCTAAAAAATGTTGGTGCTACATTCCAGCGAGTCATGTCCTACGCTTTCCACGATATCAAACATATTGCAGAGCCTTACCTCGACGACTTACCTGCCCACTCATCCAATCGATCAAACCATTTTGGTCATCTACGGGCTATTTTTCTTCGATGTCGGTTCTACCGTATTCGTTTGAACCCACATAAGTGTATTTTTGCTGTCGAATCAGACCGACTCCTCGGCTTCATTGTTTCCAAGGACGGGATTCAGGTGGATCCCTTAAAAATTACGGCTATCTTGGATTTACCTCCACCTAACAATCTGACACAACTCCAAAGTTTGTAGGGGAAGGAAAACTTTCTTCACCATTTCATTTGTAACTATGTTGAGATTACAAAAGGATTTATGCGCCTGTTACCAAAAGACACCCCTTTCATTTGGGATGACTGTTGAACGCTCGTTTACTACTCTTAAGCATGCATTAACCAACGCTCCTTTGTTACATCCTCTGAATTACACAAAGGAGTATATCCTTTACTTAGCAGCCTCCACTTCCACTATTGCCATGGTGTTAGTTCAAGAGGACCCTAACGACGAAGAACACGTGATATATTATTTGAGCAAAAGACTATCCGGTCCAGAGCTCAGATATTCACTTGTTGAAAAGTTGGCTCTGGCAGCCATCATCGCTGTCCAGAGATTCCGTCACTACATTTTGCTACGCACCACCACGGTTATTGTGGACTCAAACCCCATGTACCACATTTTGACACGTCAAGTTCTTGGGGAAAAATATTCGAAATGGATCATTATCCTTCAGGAATTCGATCTCGAGTTCACTAAATCCAAAGCTAAAAAGTCCCTGGTGTTTGCAAAGCTTATTTGTGACTTTCCCCGTGTTGATGAAAATACCGAGCCTAGAGATTCTCTCCCGGACGAAATTCTGTTCCTCATTAGCACGTCAGATCCTTGGTATGGAGATATCTTTCTTTATCTCCAGACCCAACGTTTTCAGCTCGATATCTCTCGGGAAGAACATCGTCGTATCCACCACCATTCTCGTCGTTACCTTATTACCAATGACACTTTATATTGCCATGGCATTGACACTATCCTGCGACGATGTCTAACTCATGACGAGGCTGAACGCATGCTTAATGACTGTCGCCTTGGAGCCTGTGGTGGTCATCTTTCTGGGATACTACCGCTCAAATTGTTTTACGTGTCGGCTACTTTTGGCTCTCAATTTTCAAAGATTGTATTGAGGCAGTCAAAAAATGCCCACCCTGCCAAGTTTTTCACAAAAAGGCATGAACCCACCCTTCTCCACTGCATCCCATTATTGCCATTGACCCCTTTGCCAAATGGGGCATTGATTTCATGCAATGTAAGCCTACCTCAGCCGAGGGGCACAGTTATATAATCGTTGTCGTCGATTACTTTACAAAATGGGTTGAGGCTATGCCTACCTTTCTGAATGATGGTTCTACTACAACTCTTTTCCTTTTTAACCACATCATCACTCGTTTTGGTGTTCCACACGCCATTGTCACTGATCATGGTTCACACTTTAAAAACCAGATGATGAGTGAGTTGCATGCCAAGTTGGGTTTTCGCCATGAGAACTCATCCCCGTACTATCCTCAAGCGAATGGACAAGTTGAAGCCATCAACAAAGTCCTCAAAACTATGATCCAACGGATGGTAGGGACCAACAAAACATCTTGGCATCTACAACTTTTCTCCGCTCTCTGGGCCTACCGGACCTCAGTGAAAATTGCTACCGGTTTCACTCCTTTCCAGCTAGTATATGGCATAGAAGTTGTTTTACCAATCGAGTGCGAAATTCCTTCGTTAAAACTCAAAGTAGAACTCCCACCCCACACTTCTGCTGAAGAAGAACGTTTCTTACACTTGACTAGGTTGGATGCAACACGTCGTGATGTCGCTTTCATCAATGAGACATATAAAAAACGAATCAAGAATCAATACGACAAGTCTGTCCATCCTCATACTTTTGCAGAAAGAGACCTAGTCCTTGTTTATGACTAGGATCATGACAAGTTAGGGACGGGTAAGTAGAGCCTCTATGGCATGGTCCTTACATCGTGAAATGTGTTCTACATAGAGGTGCCTACGAGTTAGTGAACTACGATAGAATCTCCCTGGGTGAGCCTCGGAACGGGCTTTACCTGAAGAAGTACTATGCTTAGGACATCTAGCATATGTGCTTTGTACACTATTATATTTTAGTTTGGTGTGTCTTTTTCTTTTACGTGCTCGAGTTTTTGCCTTAGCCTTATACTATGTCTTGTGTTTTCATGCGCAGATGACATCTCCCTTTCCTATCTTTGTTGGGTTTGCAGATGGTGCTAGTCGACACACCTAGAACATTACTTCCGCAGCTTGGGTCATTTACCACTCTGACGAGTTGGTGAGTTCCGGAGGTATTTGCTTAGGATCGGCAACTAATAACATGGCAAAATATCATGTTGTCATAGGACTTTTAACTGAAGCATCCTCCCTAGGGATTTCTCGCATAATTGTCAATTTGGACTCTCAACTCATGGTCTGTCAACTCAATCGAGTCTACTCTATTCACAATCCTATCCTGCTACTACTCCACCTACGAGTTCGTCGTCTTGAACGAACGTTTGATTTTATCGAATACCAACACATATGAAGAGAACTCAATACCATTTCAGATTCGTTAGCAAATTACATTATGGATAGATATCTCACACATATATAAGTTTTCATAAAGGAAATGAATCACATCCCATATCATCATGTAAATTAAAACACATCACATATCATCATGTAAATTAAAACACATCACATAAGAGACATCATCATTTGAAAATCATTTGGCACTGTAAAAACTCGGAAATGTATATATATACGGCATGACTGAAAAAGTTTGGTCACATAAAAAATGGTACATAGATAGGCAAAATGTAGGTCTTCACACCCATAAACATTGTCATACAGACTTTCCAATCATTAGGAAGATCCTAATCTCCCTGCATCACATTATGCTGTGAGTAACATATCACTGCATGGGCTATTCGCCTCAGTAAAGAGTTAAGACTCTCAGACACCCCCACAGTGTGTCTTTGTAGATGTAGACGTACTTCCCGCCTCCTTGGAGGAGGGATACCTATCGTGAGACCTTAGAGGTTTCTTTCAACCTCCAGGAGACCTCCTACCGCTACCCCTTGATCTATCTCCATCTGAGCATCCCCGTGACGCCCCAGTGCTAGAATCTCTGCTGGATGTGTTGCTCCTCTATCTGCATGATGAAACGATACGTCTGTTAAAGATTCTTCTATGTACTCTAAAAAAATTATAACATTCAAAAATTAAAAAAACACTTGACAAGATCAATTTGTTTTCTTACCTGATGCATCCCAATCCTCGCCTTCTGGAAGAACCAAATCCATTATGCTCCGGAAATCTACTCTGGCGTATGGAAAGTCTTCTATCACAATCAATTGGCATCTTAGCCAAGCGAAGAAATCACCGGTGAATCTGAACTCTGAATCTGGGCCTAGTCTCGGAGACAGGCTGGTCCACCGCTCCATACATGGTTCTCTCGCTGGACATATTGGTAATGCAATCTAAGGTTGCATCCCAGGAATGCATTCTAAGAAGAACGAAACCAAGAATGAACCATAACTGAATTGCTTTTGCTGTCCTGATCTGCATCTCATGATTTGTTCCTTCATGTTTTGAAGGAACCCTGCACTCTAGTTAAACAATGTTGGCTCTAAACACTGTAAACCATAGGCCACTTGTGATCTTGAAACTAGGTATGCACTCGTACTTCCCGCTATACTCGTAATGACAAACAAAATGGATAGAAGAGATAGATCCTTGATATCTTTGATTGCAATTTTTCCACCCACTAGTCTCGCTCCCGAGACACAATGGTTTGCTAGATACTCATCCACGGGCGCAAGAAGTACCCGCTGTCCGGTTAGAGCTATAGGAGCCTCTCTTTTTGAGAGATCAGTCATGAAATACACATCTTCCAACTCGATGGTAAGAAGTTGCATTCCCATCTGGAACCCTTACTCTGCAACGTTCCATAACTCGATCATGTATTCGAGAAGAAGAATCTCTTTCTTCATTTTTTGCAATTTGAAGTATTTAAGGAGACCGCAATTCCTTAATGCGGCTCTCGATCAGGGACTTTGCAAAGCGGCCACGTCATCGAGCTCATGTTCCCTTTCTTTCCACTCAAGCATGTTGCCGAACTCCTTGCAATTGACAATAAAATTCATCAAATTACGATTTCGACGAATTTTTGGGTTGTTTAAAATCTTTAAAAAATGATCTTGTTCTTGCAAAAGAATAACACCCTCTTTACATGGACATCAGGGGGCCAATGCGCCCTTACATTAGCCAATCAAAATGTTTAAAAACTCAAAACGCCCTGCTCACATTTTGAGCGTGCGTTGGCCATTTTTGGGCATTTTTCTTGTGGTTTTTTTTGAGGCAGCGCCCCCATAGCCACTACATCAGAGCATTGGCACGCCCTCCATGGGTTAAGAGGGGCATTTTCGAAGCCATGCAATGCTTCCCCATGATTTTTAGAGGAGGGCCGAGATTTTTAGGCGCTTGGGTTGACCCAGGGCATCATTTTTCATAAATTTTTGGTGCCTTAAAACAAATTATAAATCATGCAAATGAAAGAGGAGGAGAAGGACACCAACCTGGTCCAAACGACGAGGAAAATGATTGATCGTAGCTCCGACACCGAGCAATTCAAGATTCAACTCCAAAACACAAATTATCCACTGCTACAAATCTTTGCATAAATGAAATGGTAAAGGACATTTTTACCCCTTTTTTTCATTTTCACATATGATATAGTTATTTTTGGGTTTTTGAGAAATATTTGGAGGCTTATTAATCCCCTGGAATGCAGTTTTGACATTATTGGCAGGTTTTGAAGCGGGTTTGTTCATTTTGTCTTGTCACCTTCATGAGCATAGTTTTCGTTCGTTCTCAAGATCAAGCATATGAGAATGCGTTGGGTAAACTTTAATCTCTTTTTCAGACCTGCATGGATACACGAAAAAGGAACCCCCTAGAGTCTTCTTTAAACTCTTTTCGGACTCTCTAAAACGTGAAAAGATTGTCGAGTGATCTTGCTTCCTTTCCCACTCGTTAAAAGGTTTGAAAGGGCATCTTTCGAATGATAATTTATCTCTTTTTCGGCCTCGTAAGACTAATATTATGAAAAAAGACAACATTAGAGTCATCTCTACGTTGTTTTTAGACTCTCTAAATATGAAAACCACCGAGTTTACCTTCTCTGGACTCGTTAAACATTCATACATTGAAGGGCCCATACGAGACCGAACCCTTACTTCTTCCATTTTGTTAAACAAAGGAAGAGGGACTTACCGAAGGTGAGTTATATCAAGCATGTGTTACCCTCCTCGAGCTCATTAAATTAAAAAGAGGTACTCGTCTATCTGGATGGGGGAAAAATTGAAAGAAGCAAGCCAAGCAGTTTTTGAGAACACTACCAGTAACTCTTACGGTCGCCCTTGAACATGACACTTTATCTTTGCATGCATTTTAATCCGCTGAACCTTTGCACTGAGCCAATCCTCTAAGTTTCTTTTACTCCTTTGGGTCACCTGACGAAAGTCACAACATCCACTGCATCATCAAGTTTTGGTTCATGTCACGTTTCTGCTGTTGTGCCTCAGTGTTCAAGGGAAGTATCTGCCTCGAGAGTCAGCCATCACAAATATTCTGTTTCAATACCTGTGTCAGTCCATGTTCATTTGATCCACCAATTACATCTCTGTGTCTGTTTCGTGTCGTTGATGGGGGATACATCAAGGCCCTCCTTCGACGAGTCTATTCCTGTCGACTTTAGCACATTATCCAGGAGTTAGACTTAGAAACCAGTTAGTACTTTGGGACCTGCATGCCTCAATGGCAGGCCTCCTCACATCCGATAGTGGGTTTACATCATTGACCCCTGATCGGACGATTCCACGGATGTTCAACTTCAGCTCATCCATTCACATTCGTTGAAATGTACTAGAGTACCTTGGGAATCATTGACATCAATGGTGATCTCCCTCACACTTGTTAATGATTTACCTCATTGACCGGTAATCAAGTGGTTTCTACCATGTTCGACATCAGGACATATATTCACATGGTTAGATTCATACTACATCGGGATTGGTAAGAAGACCCTGGGTTGAGTTATCACTCTTATATATACTTTGCCCAGGTTGCGAAGGAGTTCTTTTGAACTATGAGACATATACTGTAACATAGATCCACTTTGTATTGGTCGTGGTTATGTCTTGTCATCTCGTAGATCCACTGTGTATTCTTCGTGGCTACGATCAGTTCAGGTCATAGGAGTATAGATCCACATTGTATCTTCAGTGGCTATACCTTTTATCAATATAATTATGGATCCGCAATGTATTTTATGGCAGCCATACCTAAAAAGTCTTTATCACTCAAGCATAGGTATGCCTACCTTGGGTTTGAAACATGTCATAATATTTGTTTGATGGTTGTGTGCATCTTTTTCCAGCCTCTCTGCGCCCATACCCTTGCTTGAAAAAGTCTACAAAGTACTTTAGTCATCATCGTCTTCTGACTTCGCACTTTAGGGGGCAATCTGTTACACATCAAAATCACTCATTGCAACGATGGCTAGTGTCATCATTATAAATACTGCAAGTGTCGCATATTGGTCGCAAGTGTTGCAAACATCACTTTACCTATGTCGTCTCTCTAACGACATCACAAGGACACCAAGACACCTCAAAGACTAGTTTTGAATAAGAGAAATCAATTTACAAAGAGTACAAACCTTTTGCCATTGGAAAAAGGCACTAAAATATCAATTTTGGAAGGGAGCGCTCCCCTACCCAGTGACAGGGAGCGATGGTGCTCTGTACCCTCTTCTAGGGGAGCGTTCCAGCGCTCTGTGCCCCTTTTTGAGGGAGCGCTGGCCTTTTTTGGGTGAAATTTGGTTTGTTGGAGAGAATCAAGGGACAATCCCCTCAATATCTGAAGGTAGTTGGATTCGAATCTGAGGTCAAGGCATGATCTTAGGGGAGATCCACAACTAAAGGAGAGGAATCCTCAAATTATCCCAAAGATCTCTCAAGTGGTTAGGCCTCTCCAAGCCTATATAAGGAGGCCTCCTCATGGTGAAAGAATATATGGAGATTGAGAATTACACCAAACTTATGATCCCATAAGTGAGATGTTATCAAAGCATAATCAATGTAGATTACTTGAGCAAAGGGGTTGGACAAGGAGAGCTGGAACATGCTGTTGCACCTCCATCAAAGGATTGACCTATCGAGAAGCTCATGATTGGAGCTCAGCTTGGATCTTGTGAGGACAAACGTTGTTAACAAGGTACATATCCCTATTCTTCCTTTTCACATATTAGCTTAATTAGATCTAAAAAGGATGTTAGTGTCCATGTTAAGCACTTTTCTATCTTGGCCTTAGGAGTCTAGAGACCAAGAGGGAATCTGCTTGTCTGCAGGAGGATTCACCTGTAACACCTATTTCTTGTACTTATTTCTTTTATGGTCCGCGGGAACCCCAATCCCAGTCTATATGACAAACGCATCTAAATTTCTAGAAATATGTAACATACATTATTAATTTTTGATAACTTTCAAAGAAAACTAATTCGGGAACAATTTCGACGGTTCCTTGTGGGCTGCTTTTAGAATGCTAAATTAGTTCTCTTTATGCATATCGATCATTTTCTTTTATTTTTATGTGCTCATAATTTTTTTTCTTCAACTATGCTGGATGTCAGGAAATTGTGTTTATTATATTTGAATGTTTAATGTGTGTGATTCCTGGTCCTTTTTTCGAGGAACCTTTATTTAAAAAAAAAAAAAAATTACTACTATCCTTTTTTATTGCTTCAAGTCATTACGACATAAATTTTCTAAGTCTCGTATTTGAACTATACACGCCCCATGAAAAAACTTAAACAAGAGTATGACATCTATACAAAAAATGTAGTAGGATTGACATTCTCGTTCGTATATTAACCCCATATTCCCATATTAATATAATATTATGATTAACTAATTCGGGAGGTTCCTCGGGGCTCCAACCTTACTCTCGCAGTGACATTCTCCTCGGGTCATCTACCAGCTCGATGCCTTATGGCTAGCGTGTGACACACTAGCACGAGTCATTTTCTGCATGGATACCACATGTACTTCAAGCTGCTTCCCACGTGTCTCTGCTGCTTCGGGATTCTATTTCTCCCTCGATCCCGCCGTAGTAGTGCATTTATTCTCATTCCAACCTGGCAGTGACTACGCTCCCATGCAACACTTGTTTTATAAGATAATAGTTTATATACATAATTTATTTTCTTGCACATTCAATTGAGAAAAGGTTCATATTTGAAAATATTTATTTTAAATATAATAATATATTCAATTATTTATCAATATTTTATGTGTTATTATAAAAAAAATATATATATATTTAAAAATGTGATTTTCACTTTGAAATTTTGGAAAATTTGAAAAAAAAAATTCACTTTTATATTCTTTTAAAATTAAGATTAATTTGAAAGTTTTGAAAATTATTATACAATTTGGTGGTACAACATAGCAAATCCAAGCACTGGTAATTGAATTGAGCATCTCATCATAATAAAGTATGATGCCTTGAGTTATACATTCAATAATTTTAAATGTCGAACCCATATCTATAACTCTAAATGTCAAATACATATGGATGAAGTATTCAATCAATAACTCAATTTGACAGATGATCTCTACATGAATGAAGTATTCAATCATTAAATCAAAATGATATATGGTCTCTACATGCATTGTAAATGTCAATTTTTATTTAATCACGACAAATCTCGTAAATTGTAGTATTTCCTCCGTATGTATACATATTTGCTTCAACGTTTACAATTGCTTTCAATGGAATCAATTGTAAAAATGTAAATGTTTACAATTGTTTTAGGGCAAAAGGAAACATTGTCGTAGAACTTGATTTATCACACTTGTACTTCGCTACGACATTGAGACATGTAGTTCATATTGTCAATACTATGATTTGGACCAAATTAACTTACAATGTATCTTGGGGCATGCTTGTTTTTGTTAACATCAATAGTAATATTTTAAGCCACGTGGTTAATATCATTGGGTTCACCTTGGGCCCACCTTTCTTCTTGGAGGAGTAAGTGGAGGAATCACATGATTTGTTGGTTTGTTAAGATCTTGCCTAACTCTTTCCAAACATCTCTTCGTTATGTTCGTTTTCATATTGGCAATTTGCTTCATTGGATCTTGGCCTATGCACCCTCTTATTTGATGACAAGTCTTATTTTTATTTCTGAGCAGGGATGTGTCTAGGTGGTTTAACTATGCTTATCTTCTCAAAAATCATGTCATGTATCCATATGGGAGGACACTGTGAAATGTAAGATGGACAAGGAAGGAAGGAGATGCATCAAACTTATCTCTAAGGTTACACAATGGATGCAATGCCTCTTGATATTTTGATCTATGATGCTTTTGAGGAAGAATTACAAGGAGTGAATGTCTCTTGCATGGCTTCTCCAAAAGTTGTTCGATGTTTGTGTTGGTGCAAAGAATGTGATATTGATGAGAGTTGATCAACTAGTGCCTACAATGAATCTTGCATTTTAAAACAAGATATGAATAAATTTTTGAAATTGTTATATGGTGTAGATGCACAAGAAGGGGTTATGTGTGGCATTCATGGATGGAGGTTCATGACACGTGATCTCAATTGTTGTTGGGGTACATTAGATGTAGAATAATCTTACTATTGAGTCAAAATTATCACTTGATTGGAAATTCAATCGCACCATCTACTAATGTATTGTTTATTGTAATTTATGTTTGTTTTGAGATGTATATGCACTTGCCTATTGGAATGAATGTAAGTCTTATTCATTTGAAGGTTGGCATGTGGACCTAAATAGTGCACGTCGAGTCATTGAATATGTAAAGATCTACCATTATTGCAAGGTTAAAGGAAATTGAGTGAGAACTTATATCTTATGTAAAATAACTAGATTGTAATATGATCTTGGGGCTCTTTACAACCAATGTTATATTCATGTTGTGTCTCTAAGTTGTTTTCCTGCATGAAATAGTTTATCTTCTTGTCTAACTTTGCACATAAATTTGTGAATGCTTATAGTTTATGTTTGTTAAAGTTTATCTTTGTTTGGGTATTTTTATATGCTAAGATGTTATTATCACCATGTAGGTCAGTACAGACTTACACCAAATAACATTGGTTTTGTTGTCTAATCACATTGTTTCCTACGACATTGGGTATCTCAAGTACTTTGCAGTGGTCCCTACTCACGATAGTGTGCATTTTCTTCCATGCCTCCAAAATCTAGGGTCATGCACCATCAACATTGGAAAGAAGCTTGACAATTCACCCCACATTTGTTGAACCCTAAACACCACCATGCCTTCACTCAGCAATAACTATTTCACAATTATTCGTTCACTCGTGGTTCTAACTTTGTCTTATTTGATCTCGATGATGTAACATCTATTGAGGAAGTATAAGTAGTTATCGAGTATTTACCCAACATGATTTCCAAACAAACCTTTGAAGATGGTGCAATATCGAGTTTAGATGCTCCTTTGTCACCTACACTGACTTATAGATCTATCTTGCTACTACATTGAAGAAGAAGACTATGCCACCTTGGTAGAATCCTACACCTAGTACTAAATTTACCATTGTGATGATTGTTCCCACTATTGGCATGGCTACTATGTCTCTTAGCGCCACACTCTCCCACTCACTATTGTTCCTTCAAATGATGGGATGACTAGTAAAAATGAATATTTGACCACAATGGAGAAATTTTTTCCACTCTTTCCCATGTAGCACATGATTATTGAGTTTTGTCGCAGCTACTTTATTTGTTCCCTTTGTGGATAAGCTTTGAGATGGTGGAGTATGCTTGTGCCCCATCTTACCTAATTCCATGAGTTAAGTGACCTATCATTTGAGGAATTTTTTGATTTCATCAAACACACATACATGTCACCCCCACATGTCATCATTGAAGGTATGGATCATTTCAATGTATTTCCTTTTACTCTACATCTTCATCATATTATTGCTACCATTATCCACCAACTCCAAGAGCATATTTCGTATGTCTT
>JASDQU010100552.1:291192-304825 GCA_032191745.1 Picea mariana
TGACAGATAGTAGGATCTCGCTTTTACTGCTAAATATTTCTTTAAGCGATTTGACCGTTTGGTTCGCAAGTACACCAGGGTTTTAAATGACTAAGATAAGGGGTTTGTTTCATTATTTCAATTTCATTCTATTTTGCGCGCAGAGCTTTTTTCATCAGGATAACTTCTGTCTGTATTTACAATTCTTACTACAGGTGATCTGCGTACAAAATTCTCTTTCATGGCTCCACGAAAGGCGTTCAAGGCGACTACCGAAAGTTCAGGTCAGGGCTCCGATGTTGTTTCCGATACTTCACCCTGAAGTATTAATACTGTTAAAACCTAGACATACATCTCCGACATCCTTCAGTCCGAATCGGTGAATTGTTCAGATGATTCCAGCGATAATGAGAAGGATGATTTGGCCACCAGATACAAAATCGTCATGCAGTCATAAATGCACAAAATAGCGGCAAGGCCATGGCTCCTTCCCTATTATGATATGATCAAATGGGAGCTAGACCATGTGGATATCTCAACTAGGACTATTATCAGCGAATAGAAGGTGACGGTTAGGACTTTTAGACCGGAACATCTGCAGGCAATGTATCAGCTATCACCCACACCAAACTTCACGCACAATGCCGAATTTCTGTAAGGTTTCAAGGAGAAGGAATGCGAGCAATATGGCAGAAACTTGTCCGACCTGATCAGGGATTAGGTTTTGCAACCCGCAAAATTCGGGGTGGATTCTAATGGAATTTATTTAGTCTCCTCCTTAGAGCCACCATTCAGGTACATAACAATGATGGCTTGTAGGTTGTATGGGAGGAAGGACACCACACACTTGTTCCTCCCATGGGTGCCTCTGATTCATACAGTCGCTGAAGGGATTTCTTTCGACTGGGCCAAACTGTTGTCAGACAGTTTAACCAATCGAATTACCGAATATCGAGCGCAGAAGGCGAGTGGGAAAGCAACTTCATTTTTTATGTCCGCCTACATCATGGACGCCATTTGTTTCATGACGCCTTTCCCTCTAATGAGCTGGAGCTAGACTCCATCTGGTACAGAGCCTATCCATGTAAACCACTCAAAACTTTGGGAGGATAAGGCCAAAGAATTTATCTACGAGATCTTCAATTGGGTAATGGTGCCACTGCATGTCACCATTTTTGGCCAACTGCCTCCTAGGATATTAAAAAGCGTCGCGACCAGCCTATGCAGCGTGGCAGATTGGTATCTAGAGGCGGAATTTTCGTATATCAGGGTTTTTGGCACCTCTGTCCCTCCATATGCCCTCCCGCTATTCTTGCCAGATAAGCTATTGTGCCGTGAGATCGACAGACAGTTTGTGCTCGGCGGAATAAGTAAGGAGCTCAAAGGAGTATCAAAAAAGGTATGGCCGCCCTTCCCTATTCGTATCGGTGCATATTCCTTGTTAGATTTTGGCCACGCCAAAGTCGAGGCTGCGGCTCTGGATGAAATGAAGCTGGTAGACATTGAGTTTAAGAAGCATGACCCTAGCAGGATTGTGAGCAATCACCTGTCAAGTTGCGGCCTGAAGAGGTATGAACACGAGGATTCCCCGCATGACGAAATATTCTGGGGCGCAAGGTCCTTCGCAGAAGTCCTAAGTTGAATTGAAGCCTTGCCACCTGGAGACATGGCCGAATTTTTGAAATTTCGGGAACACTGACAGAGTTGTCTCCCCCAGATTTTATAGGGTGAAGCCCCAGAGCTTCCAGTTACAAAGCAGACAGGAGCCAAAAGTGCAAAGGACTCGAGTCCTAGCAAGGAGAAGGACCAAGGGAAAACCAAGAGGCTGGAACCTCAGAGCTAGGAGTCGAAGTCCCCCAGAAGCAGGAAGGAAACCCCGAGAAGGGTGCGCCAAACGAGCCGGCTACAAAAGTCACCTTGAAACAAACATCCAAGCAAATCGGCAGTTCTATTGCTATTGTCACACCCTTGCATTTCACAAAGAGGAATCCTGACGAGGGATGGATTTTTAATGAAGAACTGACGCCTATTTCTGTAGAGGAGCTGCCTCCCAACAAATTTTTCTTTGACAAGAAAAGAAAGGTCGTGGTAAGGCAAGGATTTTATCAAAAAGAGGGCACAGTAGCTAAAAAATTTAAAATCATGACAGATGGGAAGGTCGCGAAAGAGGAAAAATTTGCAGAGGAGATAGCTGGGATGTTAGGGGCTTATGCTACAGCCAATCAATACTGAGTTGGGACTTTGACGACCCAATTGAAACGAAAGAACCTCTTGATCAGTAAATTGGAAGCTAAGGTAGCTACTGCCAAAGCGAATGTCAGGGACGAGGTGAGCAGAAGCCTCGAGGAAGCTCGAACAATCGACCTGCGTGAAATCGAGAAGCTCAGGTCCGACCTCGAGCAGGTGCGCCAGTCGGCGCAAACTAGCCAAACATAGGTAAGCCAGTAGGGGCAACAGATTATAGAGCTGGAGTCAAAATTGGAGGTGGCCGAGAAGCAGGTTGTAGACATAGAAATGTTCATATCGTAGGCCACCGAAATCCGACATAAGGTACTTATGGCTCAACAAAACTTGCTGGCAAAGGTGAGAACCATTCAAAGCCATTTTCGGACGATAGAGCAGATATTAGAGAACATTTCTTCGAGAGAAAGAGAAGCCGGGGCAACACAGGTTGCTTTCCAAGACGTTGTTATAGCTACAACGAGGATAGAGACGGTCAACACCTCAAAATTATCCATCGCGGAACAAACCAGAGGTAATATCCTGCTGAAGGTCTGGGAGCAGAACATATCGGAAAGCAGGGATATAGCTAACGAAGTAAGGAATTTCTGTGAGGAAACATTCTCTTTAATAAGTAAAGGTTTGCTAGACCTTAATAAGGAGAGCAGTGCTGGGATGTTGGGCAAAATCAATATAGCTAAACATTTATTGGATATCAAAGAAAACATGGAGGAGCAGCAAGTGGAGATATCCCAGATCAACCAGGTTGATATGACCCAAATGGACAAGTGGCTAGTACAACCAAATTTACAATTATGCTCCATCATCGTAGAGGACCGACAAGTGGGAAAGAGTTACTACAATTGGTGAAGAATTGTTACACTCTTGAAGCAAGCGACCAAGCAGAGCCTTTCAGGTTGATAGCCCAGTTGGTGGAGAGGTGCATCACTTGCACTGAGCAGGCGAAAGGGCAGGCTTCTGGTGTCAAATAATGACAGATGTTTGTCTGTGCTATTTTTAGAACCCAAAGAGTAAAGAAAGGAAGGTGCTCTGCCCGCAGGAAGGAGGACAAAGACAAAGAAGTGAAACGCATAAATTTCCCATTTTGTAACCGAAAACTTCTGGAATGATTGAGATTCTAGTGTTTAGAAGTTTGTATAAATATGCATTTTGAAGTGAGAACCATGGCTGGACTTTTCTTGGCCGATTGTAATAGAGACTTTCTCCCTTTTGGAAATTAATACAAAGCAATCCGAAGATTCCTGATTCCGTGAAGACTGAGTTATGAGTTTTGTTTTCTCTATTATCTCATATTAAGTTTCACTTCACATATATATTTCTGATGAATGCTTAGCTACAATTTAGTGCAACTTCTACTGTAGTGACCAACTTTTAGTCGTCTAATTGCTTGCAGTTTTTCCTCTGTATCGGCTATCAGCAGGTACAAGACCTGTGAACTTTTTAGATCTCTATATTTTATGCTTCGTCGAATTACTTCTTGCCTTTTTCTTCTTCTGTTTACAGGGCGAGATTCTCCCTTGATAGGAGCCTCACATTGTCGCCTGCTTAATGTTTTCTCACATTTCATACATGATTCTTTAAAAATTTAACTCAGTTAAGGGAGAAGGCCTTTGGTTTGTGTTCTATCTTTAACATTGGATTTCAAAATTTCTCTTTTATACGGTTAAAGAAAAAATTGAAGTGGCATTTTAAACCTCGAACTTTCTTTTCATTTTTTGTTCCTCCATGACTGTGCCCTTTGCAAGACAACCCAACATTGAACCCGGCCTATCGGATCAAACCAACATCGCTTTGAACCTATTTGACACCATACTTAAAACCGCCATCACCCAGGTCAAACTCGAACGTTCATGGGCCGCAATTGAACGGGATATCAACATCCAGGAATGATTGGAAGCGAGACAGAGACAACTTAGAAATCAGCCTTAGCTTCCCTTTTCCTGAGGGTTGATTTTTTCCTCTTTTTATCTTTTACTCACTTTCGGATGCCTAGACCCTATACTTTTCATCCTTAAGTACAGACTTTGGAACAACACATGGAACATTTGGTGCATGTACCATGCCAACATACTACTCAACAATGTCACACACTACAAGAATATTTTAGCCTAAGTCACTGAGGTGACTTTATTACATATGCAAGGCTTATATTCTAACAATTTTCCATTCTTTTTCCTTGATGTACCATTTCTCATTGGTTGGTAGTTGGCCCTTCAATCTCACATGCCAAATTTCTTGTCAACCCCTTCTAATCATTTTGATATTCTTTTGCAAAGCCATGTCATCTCGTAATTCCACGTGTACATCTAGTGTCAAATCTTCAATGGAAGGTAAGACTTGGCTCTCTTCAATCTCATCAAGCATGGATGGCTCATAGATTTCAAGTTCTTTGCATTTACTACTGAGTAAATACACATATAAGGTGGAAGGTTGAGTCTATAAACATTGTTTCCTATCTTCTCCAACATTTTGAATGATCCTTATATCAAGGCTTTGATTTTATTTCCTAATCCTTATAACCTTTTCTTATTAATTTGCAATGAAACCTTATCTCCTACTTGCAAGGTATTTTTTGTTAGGGACCTAACCTCCCTAACCCCTCAACTAGGTAGAATAATATATTTTCCATGCAATAAAGGCCGACATTAGTTAATAAGGCATGTTTAATAATGTGAACAAGTCTAATGTAATAAGACTTAATAGAAGCTTCCGCTTCTAGAAAGATCTTCCTCTAGAATGTTCTTTAGAAGATATAATTAGTATAAATAGGAGTAGAAGGCATGAGAAAGCCTTGTCTTGAGAATTATTGTAATAGAGTTATGCTCTATTGGAGGTTACCCCCTCGAAGAGACAAGTGAACTTGGATTTCTATTAAAAAGTATCATTGTCAGTGTTGCTATTCTTTATATTTTGTTGTTCCTCTTGTATTTGTTGGAGTATTTTTGTTTCTACTTATTATAACACATCTAGTACCTTACAAGTGGTATCAGAGCTCTTTTCTCTGCAAAAATTGTGGGAATTTTTTTTCATTGTAGAGACGTGTGTTGTCAACGTCTTTAAAGCACATAGATTTGTCATTCAAAGGGTAAAATTGCGGTTCGGGAAGACTACATGTGGGAAATACAGACGGTTTCATGGGGTTACTCAAAATAAACGTTTCACCTTGTTGGAAACCTTTGTAACCCTTGTTGGTGCCCCTTTGAGTAGTATTGCATCAGACATAATATGTACATGGCCATCACACCCACGTACCGCCAAGTATATTGGAGTCCCCTAGGTTTCCTGAAACCAGCTCTAGATCAGTTGATCGGCTGCCTGAATGTTATAGTGACATCAAGAACAACACTTGGGAAGATACTCTTTAGTACCTGGGTAATTAGGTAGTATGGCTAAGGGTACAGTCGAGCCTCCTTAGTTGGTGCCCTGAGATATTGCGTCGAGTACTATTGTTCGACCATGCACATATATCAAAGAGTTATAGCACAGTGAAAACCCTTATCCTAGTTGCCAAATTCCTACACAATTTTCCCTGTTAACAATTTGGGCATTATGTCACTATAGTATTCTTCAGGCCAGAGTATATCTTCGCAGGAGTAAAAAAAATAGAGTATAGTGGTCCTGCCAACACCCTTATTTGGGACCTATCCCATTGGATTCCTCTCTTCGCCTTGATCACAATGGTACCTTTTACTTGTAAGCTTTTTTTTCGGTGGACCCACCCACCCTTCCCAACACCCTTATTTTCCACCTATCTCATTGACTTCCTCACTTCGCCCCATCCATTGTAATACCCCTTATATGTAACCCTTTTTTGGTGTAGACCCACCTGCCCATTTTTTGCTTCTCCCCAAATGGATCGCCACTAGTCTTGGCTAGAAACTACTAAATGCACCAAGGAAGCACAATATGTTGTCTTTTCCTAGAACAAAAAACCCTCTTTTATTCCTTGCCCTCAACGTACAAATTCTACCCCTCATGCCACTCCTCTCAAGATCTAGAAATTAGCTCGGGCATAAATGGTTGAACGCCAACTCAAGGGTCTTTGCTATAATTGTGATGACAAATATTTTTCGGGGCACAAGTGTAAGGAACAAAAGATTTTTATGGTTATTTATGAGGATATTACTAATGAGGAGGCCGAAGTTTCCCATGTGGAAGAGCTACCTAAAGCAGATGATCCTACTTCGCCCTCTAATCCACCAAAAGTTGAACCATTGATTTCACTACATGCCCTCACTGGCTTCTCTACTCCCCAAACCCTCGAGGTAATTGGCTACATTAAACATAGGAAAGTCATAATCCTAATTGATAGTGGAAGCACCCATAATTTTATCCATCGTTCCATTGCCTAGGAAATCAATTGTTACATCTGTGTAGTCAACAATTTTCAAATCAAGATTGTCAATGGCGGTTCCGCGAAATGTGGCAGTCGTTGTGAAAATGTGCGCCTACAAATTGGTTAGTACCACCTAAAATATCATATGTTTGCTATCGACATGGGCGGTTGTGACATTTTGCTCGACATTGAATGGTTACACACTCTCGGCCCCATCCTCATGGATTTTAAGGACCTAACCATCCAATTTCAACAAGAGGGACAACCGTATAAGTTTCAAGGCATCACAATAGGCTCACTTGAGATCTTTTCTTTTAGGTTTTCATAGTGTTTTAGTTTATTAGCAAAGATTTCCGAATTCACTGTGTTTTGAAACATTTTGTCGATGTTTCATACCTGTGATACGCAATCCATCATCGGGACTCATAAATTCTTGGAAACAAATCAGTAATAAATTATGTGTAGATGCATAAATCACCAGGATGACCATAAATTAATATTGATAACAAAAACCCTATAGATAGAAAAACCTAGAAAACTACAAGTCAGCTAGATAAAATAAAATAGAAAGAGAAGGTGAAATGAATAAACACATAAAAAGGAAATAAACAAAAGAAACAAGAACGCAAACAAAAATAAATAACAAGATGAATAAAGGAAATAAGAGGAACCCTAAGAGTTTAAACAAAAGCTACTCAGAAAATAAAAATAAAAATAAAAAGAGGGACAATCAAAAGATTAGAAAGATAAAGCACAAGAGAGAAATAATGTAAAAACACACAAAACAACAAACAAAAGATAAGGAAGATACAAAAAAAGAGAGGAGGAAAACAAGCACAAAAAAGACCAAAGGGTTAACTTTGAATAATGGGGAGACAAGATCTACTTAGCTTAAGGCCATCATCCCTATTCAAACATTGTTTTCCTTCACAAATTCCATGGCCTCTCTAACACGTCTTTTGGATAAGTGATCAACCGTTGCAAGAATACTGGAATCGTCAATACAGATATGATGCTTTGTGCTTATAGAATGCTCAACCAAGGTTGAGAACTTTTCACGATTATGAGTAATGGCATCTTTGTGTTCTTTAATTCTAACCTGAAAAGACCTACCGGTCTCACCAATGTAGCTTAGACCACATGAACATGGGATGTTGTAAACCCGCTTTTGTAGCTTAGGGTCTGTTATCAAACAATTATTACTTTCCCAAAGACTAAGGCAAGTGGGAAGAGATTGGCGTAACACGGGGGTAATCCTGTCACTGTCACCTCAACAAGGTACCCCTTTCTGTTTAGGAGGAGGAAAAACCCACTCCAAGGGACATGTCCCAAGACCTATAACGGAAAAGGACAAGGTAAACTACCCCTCTGTCTCTCTAGGTCACTCAAATCAGGTTTATGTCTTGAATGGTGAAGCAAGGGATTAAAGGAATGTACGTGCCCTTTACCAAGACAACAACAAACGTTATGGTAGTTTATGTACAACAATTGATATTAATGCTTCAACAAGACATCAAGTTCACAAAGTAAATGTTGGTAACTAGTGTAGGCAGTAAATAGCAAGTGAATAACAACAATACGTAAATGATAACAACTGCAATGTATCTCAGAAAATGCACTTGTATAGACAATATAAAAAGGTATTTAAAGCTTCAATGATAACACTTCAACATATGTAAGTTTTAGAGATCTATCAATCAACAAATGAACTTTCACAAACTGTCCAAGATAATTGTAACAACAACAAAATAGGAGTAATGACAACTGTAATAAACCTTCATAAATGCACTTTGTAATGGTAATTCAATGCACACTTTAACTCTAATTGATAGTACTTTGCTTCATGCAAATTTCTAGGTTGATTTAATTAGCTTGTAAGCTTAGGTGGGTTGTTAAAAGTTGGTTGTAATAGAAGTTATAACAGCAACAAAGTAGGGTTAGTTTCACTAGACTAGGTTAGTGTTTGTGAAGGGTTAGTAAGGGCTTGAGAGAAAAGTGTTTGAGAGTTGTTATGATCTCATTCATCCACAAGAGCACATAAATCAGTGCCTTTAGAGGGTTATGGAGTTAATAACAATGGCAATATTACTTGGGAAGTGAAGCAATGATAATACTCGTTCAAGGGAAGCGGTAGATGCAAGAGGCATTGGCACTTCAAGTCCTCAAGCATTTAAATATTAAGAGAGGTTTTGCTAGAGAATATGTAGTTCTAGGCCCTAGCGGACCTTCCTTCCCTAGGCTTTGAAAAAGATAATTAGTAATTGGGGTGAAGTTACTAGAGAGCTAGCACTCTAGGGCTCTAGTAATCACTTCCAAAACAATGTATATGTGTCATTTCAAGACAATAGAGAAAGTTGTATGGAGAAAGAAGCACTTATGTTTCTCCCCTGTGGTTTAAACAAGCAATTTCATAATCTTTAACATGAATCAAACAAAAATTACCACAAATATTCATTACATGAATAAAATGCAGATTTTCTACTTACTTCACCAAGAATAATAGTCAAACCCTAGTTGAAGACCATTCCACCATGAAAAATGCCAAGACACACCACCATAAAGCTTTCTTAAGAGATGTGCACCAGTTATTTCAGCCAATAGCCCTAAAAGAGGGCGTAAATTGCAGTCCACCACTTGTGTGTGATGAGTGATGATAAAAAATGAATGTCACTTTTGTTTATTTATACAACAACTTGACCTTTAATTACTTTAGGTCAAAAAATAGGGTTGACCTGGCCAATTTGTTACAAAAATTAAATTTTGACATAATTAAGTAAATTTGCATCTAAAATCTCCTCCAAGGGTGACGTCATGCCCCTCTAAGGTGACGTTGAGTTAGGTCGATGAAACGCTATGCCTTCAAAGGCCTCAAACCATGCCCACATGTGCCACTATCCTCATAAATTCCTCCAAAATGACAAACCCTATCTCATGGGTGATGTCTAGGGCTGTAAAGGTGACGTCTAGAGCCTTCAAGGGCCAACGTCCAAGTAGGAGGAGCATGAAACCCTGGATCTAGATCCTCCAAAGTGCCTCCAAAGGCAACAACTCTCTTCTTCCTTATGCAAATCAACAATCTCTATCATGCCCCCTAGCCTGGGGTCTTAGCATCCATAGGTGGGCTTTGATCCGTCATGAAGGTCTGAGCTAGTCATCCCCTCATGCATATTTATTCACTGGGAAAAATCTTGCAGAGACAACAAGTACGCCCTCCATGGGTCCATAAATCATAAGGATCATAGTATGTAAATCACATCTAATAATTAAATCACCCGAACATGTGCATCAAACCCCCCTAACCCCAAACACATGCTCAAAGAGGTTATGCAATTTGAAAAATTTAGGTTTGGAGAGGGTCTT
Organism: Picea mariana; assembly: GCA_032191745.1. Lineage (NCBI taxonomy): Eukaryota > Viridiplantae > Streptophyta > Pinopsida > Pinales > Pinaceae > Picea > Picea mariana. The sequence continues at coordinate 301,109 of JASDQU010100552.1, forward strand.
GAGGTGTCCTATTGGGTTAATCTCCCTTAAGTCTAGGGTGTTTCCTAGGTGGAGAATAATCCAAGTCATGTAAGTATATGAAGTGGCATGGGGTGCATGTAGAGTCTTACATGTGGGTGCCTTTGTGGAGGGTGAGTTGCACCTTCTCATTAATGCAATTGTTTCCTAGCCCATTCATTACCATTTATTCTTAGCTTTCTTTCTTTTGTGCTACAAGGGAATAGTTGAGGGCCATTGTCATGTCTTGGTGACTAGAGGTGACAGTGTCATCCACAAAACATTTCACAAAAATGAGAATGTCGGCTCATGATGAGACCTCCTTTCTCTTGGCTACGCAACCAATAACCACTTCCCTGGATTGGTGACCAGATAGGTGGTAATGTCATACTGCTACATGTTCATGGTCATGATAGGTTGGCTCATGATGAGACCTCCCATCCACCAACTAATACCTTGAGTGTTCATGTTATTTTGTCGGTCCCATTTTCTTATTGAGAAAAATTTTACTACTTTCTCAGGTATCCCTGGGAAAAGCATCTCTAAGGTTTCAAATTTGGATTTTAACTCTTTCCAACTACTTTTACCCTCTGGGCCTTCAGCCCTTTCTTCCCACAATGTAAGGTACAACCCTTCCTATTGTAGCCCATCCCAATGCCCAAAAGATGGGGAAGTGGAAGGTATGAGGATGGAAAGTGGTAAGTATGGAGGGATTAGATGATGTCTCTTCAAGTATCTGCCTAGTGACAACCCATCCTGAAGGGAAACCAACTTACTAGGGCACCATGTCACCCTCCTAGGTTGAAACAAGTCAAAGAGCATAAACTCCAAGCAAACGTTATGAAATGAAGAAGGATTTAATACAACATGTTCGAGTGCTTCAAATATCAGAGTGATACATACCATGATACCTGGACTCATTACCTCATGGAGCAAGACCCATTGCCTTCTGGGACCAAGCCGGTGTGGGGAATGATGTTGTTGGAGATGTGTAGGATGTATCAATGAAAAGAAGGGCCCCTCTAGGGCTATGCTCTGTCCATTTGACTCTCATCACTCCATTTCTACAACCCGTGGGCCTCGAGACATGATCTCCTTAGTTATCCCTAGGCTAGGCGATAACATCTAGCTCCAACTCAAGGACATGTGCTAATACCACTTGAACATAGGGTTAACAACACGCAGGTATCAATTTCGACATGAGGAGATTCACATTCACTGCATCATTGACAACATAAGCACTTTGTGCACCATGGTTCCTCCCCGAGAGCGATGGCAATTGAACAAGACCGAGCCACAAGGCCTTGAGCTATTTGAGGCCATACCTAAAATCAAAGATATTTTCATAAATGGAGAATGGTATGATTTCCTGTGCGCATTTGAAGGACACCACACAGGCCTAGCTATGTTGTTCGTGCAGACATTCGATGGCTTTCAGAGCCAGCTTGGGGATTCTTAGATTCATATTACAAAACACTTCATTGGAGCAGCTAGCGCTCTCCCTGTCTGTGGGGAAAGGTGGTTTAAGAAAGGCAAGCTGCCTCTCGACCTCTGCAATAAATTCTTGGTTCCTGAGCACCAAGACCCTCACTAGAGCCAAGGAATCCCTGTGTCGTGGATAAAGGAAGATTGGAAGGGAGCCCTAGCGGCAGTGTAGAGGTATATAACATGTGAGGGTCGATTCAACATAGTACATTGTTATCACCTTCACTTCCTTATGCATCTAAGTGGAGATAAAGAGCTAAATTTACCCTATTTCTTGCTTAAAATCCTAACCAAAATGGTCGAGAGCGTTCAAATCCACCCTGAATCTGCTCATAGGAGACTGTACCATCAAGGCTTAGTTAAATTATTGGTGTCTTTCGCTTTAGGGGAACTTGAAATGCCTTGGGGTTATTTCTTGAAATTTGTGGTATTGAAAGAGCAGGAACAAGTGCCCGATTCACATAATTAAGGTGATGCAAGTAAAGATAAGATAGAGGTCAGGGTTTCTCTAGAGCCTAGGAGCTCAATGAAGCATGTCCAACCTACAACAAATAAGGGGAGAGGCCCTAAAACAAGGAACACACCCTTGAAAGAAAACAAGTCAGAGACCTCCAAGAAGGAGGAGTCCCCTCACATGCAACTACGATCTTCTATAGTTAAGGGGAAGGAAAGAAAAATTAGCAAAGCTGCCCACATGCACCCACCTACACTGGAAACACCACAAAGGTCTTTGTCATCCAGCCATTCAGAGGAGGAGTAGAGAACCCCCATCGACCAACAACCTAAAAAACATGTGACTAGAATGAGGGGGCAACTTGGATCTAGATCACACATCAATGAAGTGGTTAAGGGAAAGGATGTTCCTACAAAAGCTGTACCTAAAACATCCCTTGCGGCTAGACAAGCCAGAAAGAGAAAGGGTGAACAAAACATTTAAACACCAAGCAAGCGAAACAGGAAAACTAGAATTACAAATCAATTGAGACTGAACTCTAAGGCTCTTTTAGGACATCATTAAAAGACCCCCAACCAATTGTGATCGAAGATGATGAAAGTCTTGAGTTTGCCAGTATGGAAGAAATGGCAGTCAATGTTTTGAAGGGAATGATAGTGAAAAAGGAGAAATCAAAGCCTAATGAGGTTTAGACTGCAAAAATGCCATTTGTAACTGTGAAAAAAGAGTAACCTATAAACTCCAGTCAAAAATAGGGAGCACATGATTATGGACTTGATCTTGAGAAAGACTCTATTGGCACCTCACTACATGTAGGGGATCCTTACCACATTTCACAAGACATTAAACCAGAGATTAAAATTGATACTTTTGGAGTAGATGGGTCCATTAAAGGAACACAAGGAAAGGAAATGAGAACAAGGAGAAGAACACTGGATGACCACAATAAGTATATCACAGAGCAAGATGAGAAGAAAATGCAGGTTGAGGTCAAAACAAAGACGTTGATGACATGCAACAAGTGTTATTTAGACATAATTAAGTAAATTTGCATCTAAAATCTCCTCCAAAGGTGAAATCATACCCATCTAACGTGACTTTGAGCCCCATATGTGGAACATTGAGCAGGGTGGATGAAATGCTAGGCCTTCAAAGGCCTCAAACCATGCCCACACGTGCCACTATCCTCATAAATGCCTCCAAAATGACAAACCCTAGATCATGGGTGACGTCTAGGGCTGTAAAGGTGACATCTCAAGCCTTCAAGGGCCAACGTCCAAGTGGGAGGAGCATGAAGCCCTGGATCTAGGTTTGGAAAAGTGCCTCTAAAGGCAATGACCCTATTCTTCCTGATGCAAATCAAAAATCTCTATCATGCCCCATGGCCTGGGGTGTTAACATCCATCGATGGGATTTGAGCCCTCATGAAGGACCGAGCTAGTCATCCCCTCATGCATATTTGTTCACAGGGAAAAATCTTGCAGAGAGAACAAGTACACCCTCCAGGGGTCCATAAGTCACAAGGATCATAGTATGTAAATCACATCTAATAATTAAATCACTTGAACATGTGCATCAAACCCTCCTAACCCCAAACACATGCTCAAAGAGATTATGCAATTTGACAAATTTAGGTTTGGAGAGGGTCTCAAGGTGTCCTATTCGGTTAATCTCCCTTAAGTCTAGGGTGTTTCCCAGGTGGAGCCTAATCCAAGTCATGTAAGTATATGAAGTGGCATGGGGTGCATGTGATAACACATAAATGTAGAATCTTACATGTG
>JASDQU010100552.1:304875-344575 GCA_032191745.1 Picea mariana
GCTAGTCATCCCCTCATGCATATTTGTTCACAGGGAAAAATCTTGCAGAGAGAACAAGTACACCCTCCAGGGGTCCATAAGTCACAAGGATCATAGTATGTAAATCACATCTAATAATTAAATCACTTGAACATGTGCATCAAACCCTCCTAACCCCAAACACATGCTCAAAGAGGTTATGCAATTTGACAAATTTAGGTTTGGAGAGGGTCTCAAGGTGTCCTATTCGGTTAATCTCCCTTAAGTCTAGGGTGTTTCCCAGGTGGAGCCTAATCCAAGTCATGTAAGTATATGAAGTGGCATGGGGTGCATGTGATAACACATAAATGTAGAATCTTACATGTGGGTGCCTTTGTGGAGGGTGAGTTGCATCTTGTCATGAATGCAGTTGTTTCCTAGCCCATTCATTGCCATTTATTCTTAGCTTTCTTTCTTTTGATCTTTTCTTTTGTACTACAATGAAATAGTTGAGGGCCACTGTCATGGCTTGGTGACCAGAGGTGATAGTGTCATCCACAAAACATTTCATGGAAATGAGAAGGCTGACTCGTGATGAGACCCCCTTTCTCTTGGCTATGCAACCAAAAGCCACTACCTTGGCTTCGTGACCAGATAGGTGGTAATGGCATACCACTACATGTTCATGGTCATGATAGGCTGGCTCGTGATGAGACCTCCCATCCACCATTTAATACCTTGAGTGTTCATGCTATTTTTTGGGTCCCCTTTTCTTACTGAGTATATTTTCACTGCTTTCTCGGAGATCCTTAGGCGAAGCATCTCGAAAGTTTCAAATTTGGATTTTAACTCTTTCCAGTTACTTTTACCATTTGGGCCTTCAACCCCTTCTTCCCACGAGGTAAGGTACAACCCTTCCTAGTGTATCCTATCCCAATGTCCAAAAGATGGGGAGGTGGAAGGGGTGATGATGGAAAGTGGTAAGGATGGAGGGAACGAAAGATGACTCTTCAAGTATCTACCTAGTGATAACCCATACTGAAGGGAAACCAACTTACTAGGGCACCATGTCACACTCCTATGTTTAAGCATGTCAAAGAACATACACTCCAGGCAAACGTTATGAAATGAAGAAGGATTCAATACAACATGTTCAAGTGTTTCAAATATCAGAGTGATACATACCATGATACCTAGACTCATTACCTCATGGAGCAAGACCCATTGCCTTCTGGGACCAAGTCGGTGTGGTGAATGTTGTTGTTGGTGATGTGTAAGATGCATCAATGATATTTTGAGCTTCAGAGGTTATTTTTGCCATTTGAAAAGCCTTCTTCACCAACCAATCCTTATAACCCCTCTTTAAGAAACAACTAGGTAAGTGTTTCCTTTATTTTTCTAAATTCTCATCATTAGAAATTCTTAGGGATCTAATAGCCAAGGTTTTAATGACCCCCAGTTTTTGGGATGGATGATGATCAAAATTAGAATGAAGATACTGGTCAAAGTGGATTTTCTTCAGATACACATGATTTTCCAAGGAACCATCCTCCTTTCTTGAAATGAGAACACCCAGGAAAAGAATAGAATTATGGTCTTCTAATTCCATAGTGAACTAGATATGTTTAGATTGACTATTCAGGTGTTCCACAAACATGTGTAGGTTCTCTCTACCATGAGGCAATTTTACATTTGTATAATCTACATACCCAACCCACAAATCAGATTTAAGGGGGGAGGAATTGATGGTCGTTTGTTCAAACTGCTCCATATAAAGATTTGTCGCGACAAGCGATAGTGGAGATCCCGTCACAACCCCACAAGTTTGTTTATAAATTATACCTTGGAAACTAAAAAATGTAGACCTAATATAGACTTAAACCAATTTAGTTGTTTGTGAGTCAGTTACTTTTTCAATCACAACTACTGCTTCATTGATCAACATCATAGTAAAAAGAGACACTACATCAAAACTAAGAAGGATGTTGCTATTCTCCACCCCGAGATTCTTGATTTTGTTTACGAAATGGGTTGATTCCTTGACATAAGATTCTGTGTTTGAATTTATTACCCAAGAATTTGGCCAAAAGGTAAGTGGGGGATCCAATAGTATTGACAATAGGCTTGAGAGGAACGCTATCTTTATGAATCCTAGGTAGGCCATAGATTCTGGGAATGCGGGGGCAGTTGGGTATGAGATTCTTATTGATATCATCATCAAGAGATGATATCTTAATAGCCTCAGACATCTACAAATGGAAAAGATGCTCAAAAAAGGTCATTCTGGCATTATTTCCCAACTCCATTCCATTCACGTCATTGAAACACCTTGTATGCGCCCTGACCTCCAATCTATACTCTCCCGACACCAAGCTATTTTTAAAACTCCCCCTAGACTTCCCCCTTCCCGCTACATCCATCGTCATTCCATTCGTCTAGTACCAGGCAATCTTCCTCCCGATGTTCACCCTTATCGTCATCCCTTTCCCCAGAAAATGAAATTGAGAAAAATGTTCAAGAATTGCTAGAAGAAAGTGTTATTCGTCCTAGTACCAGCCCCTATTCTTCTTTGGTAGTCATGGTAGCCAGGAAATAATGCACTTGGTGCATGTTTCCTATTTTTTTTCCCTCAACAAGCTCACAATCAAAGACAAATTTCTCATTCATGTCATTGATGACCTTTTGGATGAATTGAGTGATGCTCAATACTTTACCGAAATTGATCTCCGTTTTGGCTACCACCAAGTACGTATGAAATGTTGGATATTTTCAACTTTGGGTAGTCATTCTATACGAGAAATTACAAGAAGACCCATCTACACCATTACAGAAGCCCCAGGAAGAAGTTGAAGACCTAAGAAAAGAAGTCGACCCCACAAGATAAACAATAATAAAATTGAAGACCCATAAATAAGAAGTCGACCCTAGACTGACTTTCAAACAAGTATAAATACAGGACTGGCTCATTTCATTTCGACAGTCAGACAACTCCTTCTGCTGTGCGCACAAGGTAGTTGCAACTGTAGATTTGGCAGTTTCACTATTTTTGGGTTACTGGTTATCTTGGAGAGTGCGCCACACTGGGAGAAGCTCTTGCTTGTTTTTTTCTTGGTTATATTATTTAGGAACTAGGTCTTGGTGATGCTAGCCTTGGGGAGGATCTTTTCTGTATGGTAGTTTGTCTATTGATGGTGATAAGTGGTAATATCTTGGACTGAATTCTTGTAGAGAAAGGTTGTTGGGTTTTCCCCTAAGCTTGGGTTTCCGAGGATAAACTCTTGTGTTCTTGTGTCTATTGTGCATGGTTAATATTTCTAGATCTTGTTATTTCCGCTACATTGTTATAGTTGAGATTTTCAGTTTATAGTTATTCTATGATAACTATTGTATGAAAGTAAATCTTGTTATTAATAATAAGGCAATAACTATAAGATCTGGAAATCATGTCCACACCAACATGAAATCATATCTAGTTGAAATATTGCCACTGCACAACTGTAGTTGCAGTTTCCAGTTGCCAGTTACAGTTGCCAATTGCAATTATCAATTACAGTTGTAGTTGCAAGTTGCCAATTGCAGTTGCTAGTTGTCAGTTGCACAAATCTTGAGATTAGAACACAAGCTGGATGGTGCTACAAATTTTAGAGGTATGCAATTGTATATAAGTTATATCATGAGGGTGTTTACAGAAGAAATACACTTGGTAAAATGACATTCGTCCAAGCAGTGTTAAAGGGATCATTGGATCTAGTGCATTTAGAGGAATAGTGCACCCTCTCTAGCAATTAAGACTCCAGGTTTGCATATCAGGTTTGACATTTTTATATTGCTGCATCTTAAATAAATATTGAAACCAGAACAATAGTCTTTAGAGATCTATTACTACTAAGTACTTTTGCTATCAAATGTTTTGAATATTGTTAGTACAATGATCATTGTGTAAATTCTCACTATTTAGTACAAATGATGCACTTATTTACAAGATGAAATTGATCTCTTCTAGGAGATGTTATTGGTTGTTGTCTTTGTCCCGGGCAGGTTACTATGGAGGTCACAACACTAGAAAAGTGTTGCTCTTGTCTTTTGTTATTGTTTTGTTCTGGGCAGGTTACCGCAGAGGAATGATTGGTAACAACATTGGAAAAGTGTTGTTCCCATTTCCCATTTTTTAATTCTTGTTCCTATTTCCTTGTCATAAGAATATTATTCTTATCTGTTATTTTTTTGTTATTGCGCTTGTTCCAGACAGGTCACAGGTGATAGCTATGAGAGGGAGCTATAGTGACGGTTACAGAAGGCAACAAATTAGATGGTATCTAGTTTGATACATGGAGCAGGCTATCTGGACATGGAGTTGTATACATGACTGTATACATCCATATACTGAAGGTGAAGAAGACAAAGTTAGAACCTTCTGAAAAATAAATAAATTGTGGGATACAAAGTGTTCCACATGGATATTGATGAGGAGGAGCAGGTGGCCCCACCGATAGTGAGGCAGACGACCCCACCTAGTACTAGTTCAGAGGAAGTTAGAGTTTAGAGGGAGTCAACCGTAAAGATCTAGTAGAGAGGAGAAGCCTCTGAGGACAATTCATTGGAGATCAGACTTCAGAAGATGTAGAGGGAGGAGATGGCTCCAGAGATTAAGCAAACTCAGTAGGAGTCATGTTTCAGAGGGAGCATGGTACTCTAGGATCAGTGTATACTTGATGAGATTGGTTTTAAGCAAGAATATATAGACTCAGAGTGAGCCTAATCTAAGATAGAGTCAGTTGGCTCAAGAGAGAGTCAATTATTCAGAGGGAGTTCCTCCCAGGTGGGAGAGAGACATCTCCCAGGAGTGACAGACATGTGCCATGATTTGAGGAGGACAGACAAAAGCTTCAGAGGAAAGAGGATTGTAGGAGATGTGATCTTGCTACAATGGAAGAGGAGACAACCAATCAGGAGGGCTGGGTATGGATTTTGTCTGTCATAGAGGGAGAAATGAGTGAGGCAAACTAGACATCAGGACTTACTCCAGTGATAGAGGGAGTTGGCCTCAGAGTTCGAGATGGAGGATCTTGGCTAGATGTACTCTCAGGATTAGAGGTGTAACGAGATCATATGAGATCTTCATCATTCAAGGGATACTGATGAGATTTGATATGATGAACTACAAGTCCATGACTACACCTATGATGACAAATTTGAAGAAGTTCAGTGAGTTTACTTCGGATTCAGATTTGGTGGATCCCATGATGTACATGCAGTTGATTAGATCCTTGATGTACCTAGTTAATGTCGGGTCAAATATTTTCTTTGCAGTGAGCACTCTGAGCCAATATTTGGTTGAAGCCAAGGTAGTTCCAATGGGTGGAAATGAAGCATGGTACAATTGGATATGGTTTGTCTTAGGTGATGAAGTGAGGCTGCAGAGATATACAAATTTAGATTGAGAAGGAGTGTAGTAGACAGATTGAGGACCTCAGTGTACTGCTTCATCTTGGAATCAATTACGATTTCAATAATAAGCTGGAAGTAGGATTCTATAGCACTCAGTACAACAGAGGCGGAGTATGTCACAACCAATGTCTCAAGTCGTGAAGTGGTGCAACTTCAGAATCTTCATGAAGGAATTTATCCGAGACATGGTACAAAAGGGAGCAGTGAAGCTCCAATACTTATCCACAGATGAGCAGATTGTAGATATCCTCCTAGAGTGGCCATGTTGACTTGGGTGAGGAGGATGATATACATGATTAGCCATGTTGATTTGGAAACTGATGAGCATCGATGTTTCAACATCAGACAATTGTTCTCCCAGATTGGTCATGCACATGGCTATGCTAGTTTTGATATGACCAAGGGAAAATGACTCATTCATTCATGGGGTTCTACTAGTGGGGCATGGACCAGGTATGTTGATGGCATCGAAAATATGTTCTACCATATTGGTCATGCATGGGGCTATTCTAGTGCTGATATGACCAAGGGAGAATGACTCATTCACTCACAGGGCTCTGCTAGTGGTGAATGGCCAAGATATGTTGATGTTATCCAGGTTTGGGTAGACATTCTTCCTGGATTGGTGATGCATGAGGCTATGCTAGTGTTGATATGACCAAAGGAGAATGATTCACTCATCCACGAGGCTTTTCTAGTGGTGAGTGGTCCAGATAAACATCAGACATACATTATCCCATATTGGTCTTGCATGGAGCTATGCTAGTGATGATATGAACAAGGGTAATAATTTATTCACTCACGGGGATCTGCTAGTCATTAATGGCCTAGGTGTAGTCCTTCTCCTGGAAAGGAGTGGACGGACTCGAGATGATATCACATGCATATTCTAGGATGGAATGCATATGCAGAGATGACACATCAACATGGCTCATGAAGACAACCTTTCTATGACAGAAGAAATCCAAGTATGAAGAATGCCTCCCTCATTGAGAGGGAGTGTTGGAGATTTGCAACTTCGGGCAATCATTCTCCACAAGAATGTATAAGAATACCAATATACACCATTACAGAATCCCTGGGAAGAATTTGAAGACCCAAGAAGAGAAGTCAACCCCACATAAAAAATAATAATAAAATCGAAGACCCAGAAATAAGAAATCGGCCCCAGACTGGTGCCCAAATCAGTATAAATACAGGATTGGCTCATTTCATTTTGATAGTCAGACAACTTCTTCATGCCCATGGAATAGTTCTGAATGATAGCATAGCAATCTTTCCCTTTGCATTAATATTTCTCCCATATCATACCCACTTGCATCAGTTTCTACTTGAAAAATATTTCTGCAAGTTAGGCAGTGTTAGGACTAGTGATTTGACTAAGTTTCTGATTCAATTGTTCAAATGATTTATTTTGATTCTCACCTCGGTGGAAACTCTTTCCATTGGTTGTTGTAGCATGAACTGGTGCCACCATAGTTGAAAATGATGGTATTAACTTTTCATAATACTTAAGAACTCCCACAAAACTCCTAACTTATGTTACATTATTAGGAAAATGCCATTTAAGAATGGCCTCTATATTTACGGGATCAAATTTCAACTCACCTCCACCAATCATATGCCCCAAGTACACCAAGGACTGCTTAACAAACTCATACTTCATTAATTTTACTAGTAGTTAATGTTTCCTTAGTGTCTCTAATGCTTGCTTCATATGCAATACATGCACCTCCCAAGTAGAATGAAAGATCAAATGTCATCCAAGCATACTATAGCAAATGATTCTATGAATGGGTGCAACACATCATTCATTAATTTAAGTAGATGGTGAATTACTTATACCAAAAGGCATTACTAACCACTCATAGGGGCCTTGCTTCATTTTGAAGGTAGTATTCTAAGCGTCTTCTTGCTTGATCTAGACTTGATGATATCTAGATTTTAAATATGGCTTGGTGAAGTACTTTACATGCTTCAAATGATCTAGCAAGTCATTGATCCATGGAAAAGGATAATGATTCTCGAGAGTGATCTTATTTAAATATTTGTAGTCAATGCACATTCTCCAAGTCTCATCCTTCTTTGGTACCAAAAGGATTTGGTAAACACACGGGGAGGTACTTGGTCATATGAATCCTTGCTCCAACAATTCCTACAATTGTGTCTTCACTTAATTTGACTCCAACAATTCCTACAATTATTTCTTCACTTAATTTGACTCCAAAAATTCCTCATGAGGTTTGCTTGTGAACCATAATTGAACGGGGCATCTACTATGTTCTTCTTGATTCGAATCTTGATGTTGAATAACTATGTTATCTCCTTCTCCTCTTGATGGTGGAGTCTAGTTGGGTTCTCCTATTTCTTTATTGTTGTGCAAACTACCTTTCCACTCACATCTAAGTTGATTTGTATATCCTTTCTTGCTTCCATTATAAGATTCTTCTTTTTGGAATGCACCTACATGACGTATCTAGGAGTTAGCTCTAGATGTACTTTCCAATATTTTTTTAGAATGATCATCACTATTTCGATGGTCACAATGGATAGTAGGGTCCTTGTACTTGTGTGGTGGTGGCAAAAATTTTACTTTTCCTTTCTTCTTCTAACCCCTATTTTAAGCTCCAAACTAGTTTGAATGGTTTCAACTTGTTTGGTTGCCCCTTCTTCTTGGAAAATTCAATGTATTGGGCTTGTACGCACACCTCAACTATGGTATTGGACCTAAATAGAATAACTTTCCTTCTTATGTCACTCGAAGACTATGCAAGTACTTGATTGGTTCCCAAGTGTAATACCCTCATTTTGTACACACACCAATAGTGTAATACCCTCGTTACGATGAATGGGTAAAATATAGGCAATTGTAATCTACAATTGGATATTGAATGTGAATATAAATACATCACATGTTGAAGAAGAGGAAGGACAATATTAGGGGGCTATGGTTCCACAAGTGGGGAAATGCATGGGGCTTATAAGAGGTTTAAGGGGCAAAGGGGGAAAGACCTTGACTAACAATACAACCTAATCCTTAGAACCTTTGATTAACAACCTCTATTATTATTATTATTATTAGTATTATTACATTATACTAAGCTTTTGGATTAATTACATGAAGGAGGAACATGGGCTTTGGAGATGCAAATGTGAATCGTGGGCTTCTCATGAAACCCACGGAGAGTGTATGACATGCAAATATAATATTCATAATTTGTACATGCAAGGGGGAATTCGAACTATCATTCGATGAGGAAAATTAGGAGAGTCCTCTCTAAGTGAATTGTTGACGACTTGTTGTAATCAAATTATATCAAGCTACAACTAAGAATGAAGGAATTATGACTATGTGTAAAAGTAATTGTTGTTATTAAGAGGAATTGAACTACAATTGAGAACCCTAGACTCCCAATGGTGAGATTTATCGACCAAACTTTGCTGGAGCTCTGGAGGGAAGTGGGATATCCTAAGGGATTGCTTAACAAAGAATGGGATCCCATTCCTTGAGTTCTATAGGTTGATGGGGAAAGAGGGCCATGAATTGGGTCCGTTGTAGGTGGAAAATTCACTATGAAGCTAGAAATTAGGCCGTGTGAACAGAATCAGAGCCAACCATGGGTGAATTCATCCTTGTGGACTCATAGCCTCAACTTGGCAGTGGCCTTTGCTACAGAGAGATTAAGTGCAGTAGAGAGTCTATGGTTAGGTGAAACGTCCTTCTTCTGCAATCAATTAATGAATAATTTTGAGAAATACAAGTGTTTTTTGTTTACTTCATGTAATTATTGAATTACTATGGTTTGTGTTATGAATTGAATTCATTTATGGTTTGTTGAGTTCTATTTATAAGTTTAAGCCTGCATCTATAAATCATGGTGCCATTTTCCACTTAATGGTTTCATTATGTTTGCATAAGCCGTCTTTACAATGTCTGCATATGTTAGTTAACTATTAGGAGGATAGTGAGAAAATGCATCATAACAAGTAAATCAAAGATATGGTATAAGAGTAACAAATTAGAGTGAAATTGGGAGGTTTCAAGAAGTATGCCATATCCTCGATAAAGCACATAGGATATTGGGTATGTTACAAAGTGGTACCAAAGCACTTGGGTGCAACATTTCGGTTGCATGGGCTAGCACTCCGATTGTATAAGAATAAGGTATAGTTCTATATGAAGTGTTTTTAAAATGTCTCCATCAGAAGAATTTTGGAAAATGTGTGGAAGCCTACAATTGGCTCTAATTCCGAAATTAGAATACTGTTAGAATACATGGATAGATTAAAGATTTATAATTGGTTTAATTCATGGATGGAAGGTGGATTTTCTTCCTTGGTATCCTTGCGAGATGCCTATATCTTTGCTAATGATTCTTCCTTCTCTGCCAACTCTAGTTGTAGTTGAGCCATCATTTGAGTGAGACTATCCTCTTGCTAGTTATCTATCTGGATGACCTTCTCTAACAAATTGCACAATTTGCACTCTGCACTTGTCCCAATCCACCATGATAGTTATGAGGGAGTCTCGATGTTCATCAAATCGGTTCTTTAATAATGGAAATAGTCTTGTCAAGGTGTCAAGTTTCTTCTCCATCTCTACCATCCTCTAATCATACTTATGAACCTTCTCTTTCAAGTGTTTTTTCTACTCTTGAAGCTAAACATTGATGGCTTGTAGGTCTTCCAACCCATCTCGTTTTGCTTTACCTAAGTTTGCACCCTTGAACCTCCTCTCTCATTACCCTATACGTCCATCAAAAATCATACCTTTTATGTTGGTTAAGTTGGTCCCCCATTACTAAAATCACTCAGGTTTTATGATCATTGCCCCTCTTGACTGATTTTTTGCACCCTCTTTTTGTTTCTTGAAGGGTAATTACATGTTATGGTTTGGGTCTGAAGTACTTGTCATCATACTTACGATTGGTTGAGCTCATAGTAGGTGTAATAGTGTTTTATATGCATAACAAGGCTGATTGCAAGAACTAAGTTATTCTTGCAAATGTTGTTGGCGTACTAATTTTTAAAATTATTTTATAATTTGATGTGTCAATTTAAATGTTTAAACCGTTTGACTGGCGCCTGCATACGTTCGTGATCATAAACGAGCGCCTCCACACCAATTTACACACAGTTTCATCATTATACAACATCAGTCATGGTCGTGAGAACTATATTGTTCAATCATGGATACTACAACTTGAACAAAGGGTTAACAACATGTAGGTATCAGTTTCATCATGAGGAGATTCACATTCACTGCATCATCGACAACATAAGCACTCTGTACACCATGGTTCCTCCCCAAGAGCGATGGCAGTTGAACAGGACCGAGCCATAAGGCCTTGAGCTATTTGAGTCCATACCTGAAATCAAAGATATTTTCATAAAGGCAGAATGGTATGATTTCTTGTGCACATTTGAAGGACACCACACATGCCTAGCTATGATGTTCACGCAAATGTTTGATGTCTTCTAGACCCATATTGGGGATATCTGGATTCATATTACATAACACTTCATTGGAGCAGCTAACGCTCTCCCTATCTGTGGGGAAAGGTGGTTTAAGAAAGGCAAGCTGTCTCCCGACCTCTGCAATAAATTCTTGGTTCATGAGCACTAAGACCTTGACTAGAGCTAAGGAATCCCTCTGTCATGGATAAAGGAATATTGGAAGGGAGCCCTAGTGGCAGTGCATAGGCATATAACAAGTGATGGTCGATTCAACATTGTGCATTGTTATCACCTTCATTTCCTTATGCATCTAAGTGGAGATAAAGAGCTCAATTTACCCTATTTCCTACTTAAAATCCTAACTAAAATGACCAGGAGGGTTCAAAGCCACCCTGAGCATGCTCACAGGATCTTGTACCATCAAGGCTTAATTAAATTTCTAGTGTCTTTCGCTTTAGGGAAACTTGAAATGCCTTGGGATTATTTCTTAAAATTTGTGGGGTTGAGAGAGCAGGAACAAGTGCCCGATTAATAGAATGAAGGTGATGCAAGTAAGGATAAGACATAGGTCAGGGTTTCTCTAGATCCTGGGAGCTCGATGAATCCTATCCAACTTGCAACAAATAAGGGGAGATCTGTAAAACAAGGAACACACCCTTGAAAGAAAACAAGCCAGAGACCTCCATGAAGGAGGAGTCCCCTCACATGCAACTAAGGTCTTCTATTGTTAAGGGGAAGGAAAGAAAAAGTGGCAAAGCTTCCCACATGCACCCACCTGCACTGGAAACACCACAGAGGTCTCTGTCATCGAACCATTCAAAGGAGGAGTAGAGAACCCCCATCGAGCAACAACCTAAAAAACATGTGACTAGAATGAGGGGGCAACTTGGATCTAGATCACACAAAAATGAAGTGGTTAAGGGAAAGGTTGCTCCTACATAAGCTTTACCTAAAACATCCCCTACAACCAGAAAAGATAGAAAGAGAAAGGGTGAACAAAACATTGAAACACCAAGCAAGCCAAACAGGAAAACTAAAATTACAAATCAATTGAGACTAAAGTCTAAGGCTCTTTTTAAGCCATCATTAAAAGACCCCCAACCAATTGTGATTGAAGATGATGACAATCCTCAATTTACTAGTATGGAAGAAATGGAAGTCAATGTTTTGAAGGGGATGATAGTGAAAAAGGAGAAATCAAAGCGTAATGAGGGTGAGATTGTAGAAACGCCATTTGTAACTGTGAAAAAAGAGTATCCTACAGACTCTAGTCAACAACAAGGAGCACATGATTATGGACTTGATCTTGAGAAAGAATCTATTGGCACCTCACCACATGTAGGGGATCCTTACCACAGTTCACAAGACATTAAACCAGAGATTAAAACTGATACTTTGGGAGTACAAGGGTCCATTAAAGGAACACAAGGAAAGGAACCCGAGGTAATACACATATATAATATGAGAACAAGGAGTAGAACATTGGATGACCACAATAAGTCTATCACAGAGCAAGACGAGAAGAAAATGCAGGTTGAGGTCAAAACAAAGAGGGTCGATGAAAATCAACAAGTGCAAGAACTGAAGCTTCAAGTCTAGACTTTGCAGCACCACAACCAAGAATTGGAAAAACTGTACTCCAGACTACAGAAGAAGTATCAAAGACTCCAGAAGAAAACCAAAAGAATTGTTGCTTTTTGAAGGAGATAATTTGAAGAAGGATGCTGCTACGAAAGAGTACCTAAAGAAGATGCTTGTTTATCTAGTTATCTCCAACTTAGACTCCAACAATGCACATGGATACAAGTGCTCGATTCAGAACCTAGTTCTATCAGTCCTAGTTAGTTTTGTCAAAGCTCAGTTCACTTTCAACATATGCATCAATTTAGTTTTATCATTAGTAGTAGTTTCAATTATTTAAGTTCAAGACTTTTTAAATTAAGGCATAATAAGTGGTCATCTGTGTTTGATATGAACCACTTCCTTTTTGTTAAGTCAAGTTTGAAGTGTGCATTACTATACTCCAACAATATTTACTTAAGTCAATAAGTTGTTCTCCAACTGATAGTGTAGAATTAAGCCTCAATTTCAGATGGACGAGACCCTCTAAAACTTTGATAAATTTGCAGTTTTTGTATGAATGCGGGGTTTGGTTTTTTGGGAAGGAAATCAATATATCAACTGATTGAACCTGTTCTATGATTGGATGAAGCTCTCTACCTGGCGAATATGCTCTTGATGACAATGTTCTTTATGTTCAAATCTATATGTGTTCCTTCTCTTATCTTGAATGCAATTTTTGATGTGTGCAAAGTACATTTCATTTTCCTTTCAACGATTGTATAACTCATCTTTTACTGATATGCAACCTGTAAAACAATTAATCCTTTTGTAAAGATTTGTTTTATTGCAACCTATGGGAGTAAATGTGTTTGGATACTTGTTTATGCCTTGAAATATTATTTTAAGACTTAATGATCCGTATTTAGGAGCGAAACGAATTGATTAACAGACTGAATACAATAAACACAGAGATATGAAGCACAACACAGATATCCAATGAACAATATCTTCGATTGAATAAATGAAATAGGCTAAAACTATAAAACTACAGAACTGAAACACTTGCTCGAATGGTGGTAGCTATATCTGAGAAGAGATGTGGCTGCTAGCTCATCCGTCTGAGCAAAATGATTACAATGAGGCTCCAGAGGCCTTTAAATATTACTCATGAATGCCAAAACCCTAGACATAAAAAAACCTAACCCTAGGAGGTGAAACAACAAAATTCAAGGGGGTCCCTATGGGTAAGTTGGTAACTCAACTTCCCGGGGTCGTAACTTTTGCATACGACCTCCATTTAGGCGCGTGATAGCCTGTTGAAAAGGATTTTTAGAGAGCTAGTACACATTACACCGTCAAACTCTAACTCTATCTACAGTTTGACTGTGGTGAGCCCAAAAAATATGTTTTAGGGCTCCAAAACGACCCTGGAAGTGCACCAAGATGTGCTGAAATGAAAACATACAAATAAGCCGGTTGGATTAGGCGAGAGGCCACCGATATCCACTTGGAAGATGTGTAGGGCTTCAGACATCCCCAGAAGAGTATAACCCACAATTACAAAGAAGTACATAAGAACATGCTGAACTAAAACTGACAAGAGGATCTAGGTGGAATAGGTGGGAGGCCACCAATATCCACCTAGATCAATCCCCCCCCCTTAGGAAGAAATAGTCTTCATTGCATTGAGTTCCCCCATCAGGTGAGGAAACTTCTGCTGGATTTGGCCCCGGGTGAGACACTTGCCTTGGTGTAGGAGCTGCCCTGCCTTGACAACCTGATAAAGCTGGATCCTCTGTTGGCGAGTGCCCTTGACTTGTGTGTCCACTATCTAATCAGTGGATTCATGTTCCATGCATTCAAAGTTGAGCTCTGTTGGTGTCAGTTGTTCTATGATCTCTAAGGTGTCCAATAATGGTGGAAAATATGGCCGAAGAAGGTCCACATTGAACATTGGGTGCAAGCCAAGGAATGGTGGAGTGTTGAGCTCAAAAGCATTGTTACCCATAGCCTTGGTGATGGTGTAAGGCCCATAGCGAAGTGGAAGGAGATTTCTTTGGGGCCCTGTAAAACGATCCTTCTGCAAGTGTAACCAGACCTTGTCTCCAACCTGAAACTGGTGTAAAACCCTGCGTTGATCATCGCATTGCTTGTACTTAGCATTGGCTTTCTGCAAAATCTCATGGACCCATTGGCAGATGTGATGAATTCGCTCAATGAACCTGGTGGATTTTTCAGTCTTAGACTAAACATGTGAAGAGTTTGTATGTGTGGTTTCCAGAGGTAGTGCAACATCAATGGGACCCAAGGGTTGGAATTCCAATCCCACCTGAAATGGGCTATGGTCGATGGAGCTATGGAAAGCCCTATTGTAACTGTACTGAACATAGGGGAGACTCTCATCCCATGTATGCAAATTGTTAGAGTTGTACATGCGCAGATGTGCACAATCATCTGATTGACGACCTCTATTTGGCCGTTTGTTTGGGGGTGGAAAGCAGTGGATTTAGTCATCTTGGTGTCCAACGGTGACCAGAGACTCGACCAAAATGTGCCGAGGAACCTACTGTCCTGGTCGAAGATGATGGTCTATGGTATCCCAAAATGGACCCACACGCGTTCGAAGAAGAGCTTGGCAGTATCTGTCGCCGTGGTGTTCTTATTGCAGGCTGTGAGGATGGACATCTTTGAAAATGATCAATGACCACAAATACACAACCATTGCCTTGCTTGGTGGACGGAAGGCCAGACATGTAGTGCATTGAGATGGATTCCCAAGGCTTATCGGGAGTAGGAAGAGGGGTGGATAAGCCTTGATTCTCTACGGCTGGCTTGGTAATGGCACAGAAAGTGCAAGATTTGATATAGTTGTTGACGTCCTATCGAAGTTTTGGCCAATAAAAATGTTTCTGGAGAATGATCACAATTTTCTCCATGCCAAAATGTCTTGCCATCCGATTGTAGTGGGATTCCCAAATCATCTTTGCACACTCACTTGCAGGAATACAAAGATGGCCCAGATGGCATAACAATCTGTCCTGAACGTGAAAATTAGTGACAGTCACGCTTATACCCAAGAGATGTTAGGTGGTGGCGAAGTTTGGATATTGCTGATAAAATTGGGGCCACTCAAATGCCTCATGTCCACAGAAACGGAGCATAGTGGTGAGTGCAGCCACAGAAGGTCGACTGAGGCAGTCAAGAACAAAATTTGAGCTCCTTGTCTTATACTTGATGTTGAGATGGAACTACTGTAGGTAGGTGGACCACTTCTGATGGCGGTCGTGCTACAATTTCCCTTGTTTCTGTATGAACTGCAGGGGCTTGTGATTAGTGTGGATGATCGTCTCCTTTCCTATAATGTAATGTTTCCATTCCCAATAGGGTTGTACAATGGAATACATTTCCTTGTCATAGGTTGGGTATTTCTGGACAATATCTGAGAGTGTCTCACTATGGTATGCCACCGGATGACCAAGCTGAGTGAGAACTGCGCCTACAACATAGTCAAATGCATCATTCTCAATCTTGAATGGTTGTTGTAGATCGAGCAATGAGAGTACTAGAGATGAGCACATCGATGCTTCAGATCATCGAATTCTCATTGTTGTTCCTTCCCCCACATGAACTTTTCCCTACCACCGCCCTTGGTCACTTGGCTGAGGACCCATGCAATATGGGAGAATCCCAACACGAATCGTCGGTAGAAGTTGGCCAATCCCAAGAAGCTCCAAAGCTCGATTAGTGTGGTCGGTGCTGGCCATTCATGGATGACTTGGATATTAGCTGGATCAACATGTACCCCATGCTCATCAACAATGTAGCCCAAGTATGGACCCTGTTCGTGCCAAAGGAGCATTTTTCCAAGTTGGCATATAGCTTGTGTTGGCGTAGGGTGCTCAAAACCTGTTGAATATGCTGCATGTGCTTCTCCCAAGTTATGCTGAAGATGAGGATGTCATCCAAATATACTACCACAAAAGAGTTGGTGAAGGGTCTCAATACATCATCCATCAAACTCATGAAAGTTGTTGGCGCATTTGTTAAGCCAAAGGGCATAACCAACCATTCAAAGAGACCTTCTTTAGATTTGAAGGCTGTCTTCCATACATTAGTTGGTTCGCTGAGAACCTAGTGGTAGCCAGACTTTAGGTCAATATTGTTGAAGAACTTTTCTCCCTTGAGTTGGTCAAGAAGGTCACCAATCTTGGGAATTGGGTATTGGTTCTTGACTATGATTCTATTTAATGCTTTGTAATCAATGCAGAGTCGCCAGGTCCCGTCCTTCTTCTGCACTAGTACAATCGGGCTTCCCTAAGGGGAGGAGATGGGTCTGATGTGCCCCTTTTGAAGAAGCTCTTGGATATGACGCTTGATTTCTTCATTTTCCATCAATGAGCGATGATAGACTAGTCCATTATGTAGAGGTGCGTCCGGGGTCAGATCAATTGGATGCTTGACTTGGTAGTGCGTCGGTACCCTGGTGGGTGAGGAGAAGATGTCTCTGTACTCTTCCATGATCCCATCCACTTGTTTCTTCTATAAAGAGAGGCTCTGTGTAGAGGCCACAGATGTGGCGACAACCTTATGCTTATTGTGAGCACGGATCACAAAGAAGATGATTTTTTTGGTCTGTGAAATGACCTTACTACAATGCTTAGCATAGATTAAAGAAATAACATTAGGCGACACTACCTCTAGTATCATGTACAATTGTCTACCCAAAGTAATAATAACACTGCGGGGTATAGACTCATACACAACATGATGCTTCCAAAAATATGGTTGTCCTAAAAGAACATCGCAAACTTAAAGGGGATAAATATCACACAATACCTAAACTTTGAAAGGCTTGATGCCATAGGGCAGACAACACTTTTGGCTGACACAAAGATCTCTTCCTTGGAAAAGCTAGCCGATGGTGTAGGGTTGTGGGTGCGATGTCATCGGTAGGTCCAACCGCTTGATGACCTTTGCTGAGATCAGGTTCTTCTGACTACGACTATCAACAACGAAATGTAGCGAAGCCCCCTTTACCCACATCTGTGAGTGAAAGAGGCGTTCCCCTTCCTCTGGTTCTTCTGGTTCACTTGGTTGGACTGTGGTGGCAACGACATTGAAAATGGGTTCAAAATCGATGATATGCTTCCCTCCTTCTGGATTTTATTTAGAATTAGAATCGACCTCTACCTCAAAAGCCTTCAGCTCGACCATGAGTGACAACTTGGAGCGACATTCTTCAGTGTTGTGCCAAGGGCTTCTATGGTACTCACACCATTTTCTCGTGTCCTTGTTCGTCTTCTCATTTCCCTTCTTGTGTTGTGGATTGGAATGGTTGTCTTGAGAGTGGCCATCTCAACTCGGTCCCTTGCTGTGTGGGTTGGGGCCTCCTTTTCCTTTCTTCAACTGTGAGGAGTTTGCAGATCCAAACTCTCGCCTCTTATTTTTAAATTTTTGCTCAATCTTGACAACGTATGTATAAGCCGTGCCCAATGAGGCGATGTCCAGAAACTTCATTTCTGTTTGAATGTGTCTATGCAAACATCCATGATATTTTAGCACCATATGTCGCTCAAAGTTTTTGATACCCAATTTGGTGCGTAGGGTATGGAAAATATTGGTGAAATCTGGTACTGTCTGGTCCCTTTCTTGACACAGGGTGGTCCATTTGGTGTACTGGTCCTCGTAGCTTCCAACAGGGTAGTACTACTCTTTAATAACGTCCCGGAAGGAATCCCATGTAGGGGAAACCATAAATATTGTAGATTCCTCTATGGTCCTTTACTCCGAGTAAATATCCCACCAATCCTTAACATGGGGGACGACCTTAAGGAGTGCAAAAGTAATCTTTTCGCTATTGAAAAAATTATGGACCGAAAAATACCCTTTAAGCAGATTCAACCATTTATCTACAACATCCACATCTATCAGTCCTTCAAATAATGGAATATCAAAATTTACCTGTACCTTGAAGGGGGTTGCATGGCTGTTTGATGAAGATGCTTTTGCTGTGGGAAGCCGTTGAAGGATTTGCGCAAAGTTGTCCATCATTTCATTCCTTTGTCACACAAGGGATTCCTCGAGCAACATTTTGATAGGATCTCCTGCTCCATCATATTTTTTTTCATCCCCCATTGGTTGTTGTCGGGCTCGAAATGAACAATCTTGCAATGACTCGATTGGTTCGAGTCCCAACTTCTTGTACCCAAATCTTGTCGGGGACATGCACAAAGAAAAATAAATGAAGAGCAGACCGCGCTGATACCACTGATCTGGATTTAGGAGAAAAATGAACTGATTAATAGACTGAATAGAATAAACACATATATATGAAGCACAACACATATATCCAGTGAACAATATCTTCTATTGAATAAATGAAATAGGCCGAAACTGTAAAACTGCAGAACTGAAACATTTGCTCGAATGGTGGTAGCTATCTCTGAGACGAGATGTGGCTGCTACATGCATCCGTCTGATAAGAATGATTACAATTAGGCTCCAGTGGAATTTTTAATATTACTCATGAATGCCAAAACCCTAGACATAAAAAAATCTAACCCTAGGAGATGAAACGCCAAAAGTCATGTGCGCCCCTATGGGTAAGTTGGTACCTCAACTTCCCAGGGTCATAACTTTTGCATACGACCTCCGTTTTAGGTGCGTGATAGCCCGTTGGAAAGGTATTTTAGAGAACTACATTTTACGTCATCAAACTTTGAATCCATCAAGCGTTTGATTATGGTGAGCAAAAAAAACACTATTTAGGGATCCAAAACGATCCTGGAAGTACAACAAGATGTGCTGACATGAAAACATACAAAATAATCCAGTTGGATTAGGTGAGAGGCCACCAGTATCCACTTGAAAGATGTGTAGGGCTTCAGACAACCCCAAAAGTGTAGAACCCACAATTACAAACAAGTACAAAAGAACGTGTTGAACTAAAACTGACAAGAGGAGCTAGTCGGAATAAGTGGGAGGCCACCAATATCCACCTGGATCAATTAAAATTCTTACATCATATAATTCATTAAGTTGTTTGTTGTTCTTCCTTTTTTCATCCCTCTATTTTCTCACTTGTCTATCATTTGTGTGCCACCAGCCAAGGAGGACCTACAACCATATCATATTTCCAACCCAACCATGCTTTTGTCTTAGTAAAACCAACCCTCCAACTGACCAAAAAAAACAAATTATGATAAAACCAACCATTCCAAACTTGAGGTGGCCTAGTTCTGCCCTTTAGCAGTCAGGTGCAAACTTTAGGACCAACATGAGAAAAGGTGGCAATGATGAATGAGAATGAGGTGCAATGGATAGTGCATGCCATGAAAGCCTTGCTAGGTCTTCTGGTGCATGGGAAGATGTTTACGAACCAAAATACATGCATCCTCTCATCTCGAGGTCTTATTAAGTTCACGAGAATGGTATTGCATGACATTAACAAGGAGCAAGCAGTCGTAATTCTTCTATTTCATCTAGTAAACCAACGTTCAACACGATTCCAGAGAGTATTTTGACTTTAGTGGCGGCTTGAGGGGGTGGTTCTCTGGTGGCTTGGCTGAGGAGGCCACCTCTTTCTTTGGTTTCCTTTCTAATTGGAGGACGACATCCAACAGAGAAAATTATTCGAGATCCTGGTTCGTTGTTTATCTATGGAGGCCAAGTTAATTCTAGAAACCAACTCCTATTATGAGTATATCAGTATGGAAAACAAGAAAGAGCCACAGAAGGCACGAGAGATAGAAGTTGAGGAGTCAGTGGAGGACAATTTCACTTCCACCCACTAACTATCTCTCAAAGTGGATTCACAAAACTCGACGTTATCCTTTGCTCTTGACACTTTGGTCCAACACAGAGTGCTCATTGGACAACTCGAGGACGAAGTGGAATTCCTCCACAGACAAGGAGAGTCCCTACAGAGGCAACTGGATGTGAGAGCGTCAACTTCAAAAGCATCAGTTCAGAACTAAGACAAAGGATATTTTGGAATCCATGAGGAAAAAAGGATGAA
Source organism: Picea mariana (assembly GCA_032191745.1). NCBI lineage: Eukaryota > Viridiplantae > Streptophyta > Pinopsida > Pinales > Pinaceae > Picea > Picea mariana. The sequence goes on from JASDQU010100552.1 coordinate 325,319, forward strand.
GATGCTGCCTGATTTGAACTTTGTTGTGGAATCACGAACATAGGAAGTGATAAAGGAAAAAAATTAGTCTATCAATCCACAAATCTTGCTAAGTTTTCTTTTTTGTATGGTAATTGTCATATGATATCTAAAAAGCTATGGAAATTGTAAAGCTTTTGGAAGAACCGTTAAGCTATATAGGAATATCAAGTATCTCTGTGTAATAGACAGAATTATGATGTTGTATTTTGAATACAATACCAACGTTTTCTTTTGTACTCAGTGGCCTCGGTCATGCCCTTTTATTGAACAATTTTTTTCCTAGTTTGTGTAAAAAAAAAAACTATGAGCAAGACACTCCATCACTAGCACATGTGTATCTTCATATCTCAAGTGGAAAATTAAATATCATTAATGAAGGAAAGAACAACCTATATTCTCATACAATTAATTACCATAATCCATCTTTATGAAAACATATATTATCATGCAATTAATTGTCATAATCCATCGTTACAAAAACATGTCATGGACCAATGTGCAAACACCACACAACCTTCAATGGTCTCTTGGCTCTCTCAGAACACCCCAACACTTAAACACCATTCATTGAAACTCTTACGAAGTAGAAATTATCTAAAACATAGAAGGATGACCATTACATATGAGAGATGTCCAATACTTAAAACATATATTATATGGTTGCATAAGAAAGTGGAATAAAACAAAACCACATAATGCGTACATATTGAAGGAAATGTATGGCCAATCAATTTTAACCATAGTGCCAAATGATTTGAAGGAAAGGCAATCAAGTAAAATTCATGGGCACACTTCTCAATGGTGCTCTCCATTCCACACACAATCCGATGCTTCCAATCACTCACCCAACCAATACTTCAAATGACTTAGGGAGATGCAATGTGGCCTACCAACCTATGTATGACATGTGTACAACCACCAATCCACTTTGAAGATACAAATGTTGTAGAGGATGGTGCATACATCCTTAGAGTGTCTTGAGTTGGTTGAGGATGGTATGTCTATAACCAATTGTCTCCCTTAGATAATGAATTGCTAGCCAATGACATCATCAAACAATGAATTACCATTCTTCAGAGAAAGAATTAGAAACTATTTAATTAATTCCAATCGCTAGAATATGACAACCCTTGATCTCCAATCTCTTAGTAAAATGGATGGAGGGTAATAAAGAGTTGTTGCAATTAACCAAACATTGGATAGGGATTGAATTTCAAGCATGGATTAAGAATCACATCTTTCAATTCATGGTGGAAATGGGTTGTGGACAAATGTTGTCTTAGGATAGAGTTTATCGTTGTTGCATATGATTATAGTGGGATCTCATCCTATGATGATTGTAGTTGATTATGTATGATCTTCAACAACATATAATTGAGGCTACTGATGCAATTCAATGAATGCCAACATTACATAATTAATTGAATGGAAATACTCACATTATCTCACAAATGAATGAAGTAGCAGAGTTAGAGTACGCATAATGAATCCATGCAACATTTAATCACAATGGACACAATATTCACCCTGGAAACCCAAATGGGAAAGCCAACATTTGAATGGTTTCTCAATTGTCTCTATTTCAACAATCTTCAGTTACAATGCAACTCATGTCTCTACGGCCACTCACAATTTACACAACTCCTTCTTGTTTGCATTCTCTTCTCTGGCCCCCAAAATATCCTTTGAGAGTCAAGTTGCAAGAAAATATAGGAGGGTTGGGTGTAATGGGAAGGCCAAGAGACTAACCTTTCATTTCCCATTCCTCTCTCCTATTTTCATTTTTTTCTTCCTCATTCGGTTATTTTATTATCCTCTCTTTTCTTTTATTCCTTGCATTGTGTTTTATGTTTTTATCTAACCTTCATTGATTATCAAATTGCACTTGTAGGTACCGAGTCTCACAACCATTCGCTTGTGTTAAGATCCATTTCAGATAATCTACAATTGATGATTGTCAATATTTTCAAAAGAGGGGATTTCGCTATAGGCTACTCAGTTATGTGATCACTTGTGTGAATAAAATATAGATGGGAGGTTATAAGGTATTTGAAACTATGCAAAAAAATGAGTGGGTATGTTTGTAAAATTAAAGTACTCAAGCTCCAAACATGGGAGGCAGTGGACTAAAAAGAGAGATTTTAGAACATTTGTTGGACTATCTTTATGTTCATCTTCATTCATATCTTCACCTTCATAAGTTATACCTACTAGACTATTTTTTTTTACTACTTCTGAAGCTGTAGAATGAATCTATTTCCTAACCAATTTGCAAATTTTTATTTCATAGAACTCATCTAAAAACCTATCCAGTGAAAGATTAAAGCATTTATGTTGAGTACAATGGAAGGAAAAGATGTTATCAATTATGCATATTCTTTCCTTTTCTTCTTGAGATATAACATAAATAAGAAAAACATGGGAGAAATCAAGATGGGGGAGTAAAGTGCAAAGGAATTGCCATCCTTGAGAGAGGGTGGGCCAATTTACTACATTTTTTAAAGGAAGCTTCGAGAGGATGTGAAAGCATAATAATTAATTTGAAAGACCACTCAATCTTTCCTTGCCCATTCCTATGGTTAAACACAAGCAAAGGATAAATCTAGCCATCAAGGAAGTGGAAGATTGCAATACTAATGGATTAAGTCATCTAAGAAGTGGAAGAGTAGACATACTAATCGATTAAAATTGTAATTTTGGTAGGCTTGAATCCTCGAGGAATTGAGAGAATACAATTTCAATATATGAATGTCTTATCAATCCCACCCAAACAAAATAATCTAACAGGGGAGAATTCTTTAGCATGAATCTAAGCTAGGTGGTATATCACAACACTAGGTACTTTTTTTAAAACACAAACTGAACTTATTTATATTAAAATGGATATGCCAAAGTAACAACGTCAAAAATTCTACATAAGAGGACGAATAATTGAATATTTTGAGTAACTAAAACATAAACGATAACCACATAATTTAACATTCTTTCTAGGCCATTCCTATGATTTTCGAGACTGATAATATCCTTACAAAATTTCCCAAGGCACTTCCAGATTTAAAAAAAAATTAACTACATATTTGAGGCATAATCCTAAATGCCCGAGGCCCATGAGAGTTGAAGAGGCCCATATTCTATATGCATTGGTGCAATACCTTGATCAAAATTTCCTAAGTCATTCTCAACAAAAACATCAGGGAGGAAGGGTATTCGAGGGTTCATTGAATCGAAATCTGAGCACTTAAGAGGGCTTTGGGCCCTAAATTGATGGGAGGTGGCTTCCATTTCATCCATTCAACAATCCAGAGCAGATAGGGCAGCCTTGAATTCCCCAAAGTTTTCTTCCATTCAACGAGAGAGTCTTGTCATCATTTCTTCAAATTCTCCGATCTTAGCCATAAGCTGCTAAAGGGATATATTGTTAGCTTGGCCAAACTCTTCTTGGTGCCTAAGGATTTTCCTGAGGTCACTCACTGAGGGATCCATAGGGAATCCCTATGCGCTAACCATGAAACTACTCTAGCCGAATGTGAAAATAATACAATGAGAGCAGGGTATGAAGAGAATTAAAATAACTTCTCTCCCATGGAGCAATACTCTGGACCCTGCACAAAATTGACCCTTCTGAACTAGGAGAAAATTATTTCCAAAACACAATCATAAGTGTCATACCTTGGCTTTGCGAGCCACTTAAAGAGCCTGAACCACTCAATCTGGTGGGGAAGCTCACACAAGCTCCATTAAACCTCACATACACTCCATCACCTTTCACACATTTGAAGGTAGCCTGAAGTACGCGAGATGTACAACTAGCAGGGGGGAGGATGTGGTTGCGTCGCATCATAGGGGAGGGGTTAGGGTATGGGTGTTATTGGATTAATCAGTGAATGCAGACATAAACTAATCTCCCTAGATCCACCTGGATCTAGAACAAAACAAGACAGGACATGACGCTTTCCCTAAGTTACAATCATTGAATTTACTATGAAAGAAGGAATGGATGACATACCTTTTGATATCGCTTCCTTATATCTTTGTTGTCCTTGCTTCGCTCCGGTGCTCTTATGAAATCATATCTACAATGACACAAACCAACCAAAGTGAAAGCAACAATAATATATTCAATGAAAACCTAAACATGTGATCAAGGATTCATGTAATAAAATACTAATTATTTTATGGGAAAGAAACATGTCACTGTATTATATTAAGTAAAAGTGGAAGATACAACCAAACTGCCTTGATGTCGCAAGTTCCTTTTCAGTGGTCCTTTGTTCCAACACACACGTACACTTGCTCCGAATTTGTATGAAGATGGTCCACAAAAGCTTGATGGACAAATCGAGGCCTCAAGCATTAGTTGCAACATGATCCTTCACACAGTCTTCAGCCTATTCTTTCAACAATTCTTTGCTCAATCTTGCTTAACCTTTTCCATGAGAAACCCATCATTATATAGAAGAAGGTGAAGTGGTTAAAAGGATGAGGATGATCCCACCAAATCAGAGAAGCTAGTAGGATCACAACCATACGGATTCCACCTCACATTCTAGAAGATTCCCCTTCTAGAAACTTCGCAAACTTCTTTCTTCTTTTAGCTTTCAAACACTGCCGCACCCTGCCTATATAACARCATGCGGAAACCCTGCGAGCCAGATATAGAGCAGCCTGCGGAAATCAAAGATTTTCGCAATGTGTACTACTRTTAGCCCATGAYGTCATTCTAAAATCATGCCTTGTAGAGGAAGAAATCGGTCATTTTCTTCATGTAAAAGATTCTTTTGAGAGCCTGAACACATGCTTGTAGAATCATCATCAGGGTGATCAAAATACTTTGTAATAGAATGCCCCCCAAAGCATGAGGCTGGAACTCAYGACAGCTGAAATACTTTGTAAAGTGCGTGTGTGTGTCGGGAACAAGGAGCGCACCAATCGAGAACCTGCAAACAATCAAGCATTTGCACAATATTATACCATTTATAAGGTAGGAATTTCCATACTYAGACTACAAATGATTTAAGTCATAAATGCAAGTCATGGCCACTAATCATACACTGTGGATCCATGTCATCAAGATGATACATAGCCACCAAGAATACACTATGGATCTATATGTTAACAAACTTGAAATCCGGACATAGCCATGAGACATACAAAGTGGATCTATGTGTCAATACAAATCATAAATACTCCATCGCAACCTGGACCAAAATGATGAGATCCAGGGTCTTCAATACCATTGTCCGTAAGTACGAATATAGCCATGCGATTACAGGTGTTGAAGTCAAACATGGTAGAAACCATTTGATTACTGGTCATTGATGAAAACCGTTAACAAGTGCGAGGGAAATCACCATTGATGTCAATGACTCCCAAGGTACCTTAGTAAAATCCAACGAATGTGAATAAATGAGTTGAAGTCGAACACTTGATGGAATCTTCCGATCAGGGATCAATGATGTGAATCCATTGTCGAAAGTAAAGAAACCTGGCATTGAGGCATGCAGGCTCTAAGGTACTAAATGATTTCTAAGTCTTGTTCCTGGATAATGAGTTGAAGTCGACAGGAAAAGATTCATCACATGAGGGATTTGATGTATCCCCCATCAATGAAACGAAATAAATAACAGATTTAGAGTAGAGAAAAGTACGACAATGATTCAAAACTGACATAGGGAAGGCCGACATGGTAGGAATCGACAACTGTAGATGGCCGACTTGATAGAGGGCTTGTTTGGACTTCTCTTGAACATATGAATGAAACGACAATGGTCTTGGCAACATTTACTCAAATATGACCCGAGATATGAACTTGCAGAAAGTTAGATGAGAGACAAATGGATTTCCCAACCCGGATTCAAAATATGAAAGAGGGTGTCATGTTCAAGAGTGACTCTTACTGCCACAAATACAGAGACACATTTATTTCTCAAATTTTCCTCTTTATTTTTACAGAAGCTTGAGGAGGATAACATATGCTTGTTAATGTAAGCTCATCCTTCGGATGAGTCTCTCAGAGTATGTTTAACGAACCCTAAGAAGGAGTGGTTTAGTCCTGTATGGGTCTTTCGATGTTTGTTTAACGAGTCCAAAGATAGAAAACTCGGGGGCTTTTCATGTTTTGAGACTTTGAAAAACACTTAAAGAGAACTCTCCCAGTTCCTTTTTCATAAATTAGTTCAATGAGACCAAAAAAGTGATAAACTATTKCCCATCAAACGTTTTCTTCAAATACTTTTACGAGCGTGAAAAGAACAAGGTCGCTCGACAATATTTTCGTTTTTATGGAGCGTGAAAAGAGCTTAAAGGATACTCCATGAGTTTCGTTGTTTTTGTGTTACCATGACGAGTACGAAAAAACGAYAAAAGTATACTCGGTTGCGTTTTCATTGATTTTCGAACATGAGAACGAACAAAGACTAAGCTCAGGGTTTTTCTGAAAAACCCTAAAAAGTATATGTATATGCGAYGAACAAAAAAACCAATCAGGAAAGAATATCCATACTTCATTGGTTAGGATCCTAATTCCTCTATCTGCGAGAACAAAAAATACTCACRAGACCATTAGACCTTTAGGTTTTGAGAAAATGCATTTAAATAATATAAAATATTAATAGAAAAAGTAAAAAKTGAAATAGATAGGAGTAAAAACTCTTTTTACTATTTCATTTGCATTTGGCCCAAAAATTGCCTAGAAACCCTATTTTTACCTCAGACTTCGGTTGTCAATTGCGGGAGGCATGGGTGACCATTCAGCGAACGAATTCTATCAAAACGGTAATCTCTTCGTCCTCTTGCTTTTCATCAAATTAAATTTCATTTTTATCAGTTTAAAATAGCTTTTTGAGTTAAGATTTAGGCCAGTAGGCGCGCACTAGGGCCGCCGCAGGTGACCAGTATACGGACTTGCGAAAATCAATGATTTTTGTATGTGACCTGTGGCTTACCTACAAAAACCCCACACTGTGTTAAAACTCTTCCTGCGACGACCGCAAATCAAAAAAATTGTGCATGCGTTTAGCCAATAGAAATTTTCCAAAGAAGCAAATGAGGATGCTAACTCCCTTTTATTGTCCCAATGCAGGTATTTGATCATCAAAATGCTGGAGTGGAGGGAGAGGGAGCATGAATATGATGACCATGATGTCTTGAATGACCAGGTCATTGTAAATTCTCTATGACAATGTGGCTTACTAATTTTTTTTAAACCCAGGGCATGAGGGCCCAACTGAGGCTACTGGAGTATATGGTCCACATGTGGGATGTGGACCAGCAGGTGTTTCATGTGGGTGCCCATGTACTATCCTTAGATATCGAGGATATCTATTTCTTGACGGGTTTTTCTCATCGTGGGTCTCATGTGACTTTGACAGAAGGTAGAGGGGGTGGTCTACCAATGAGCGAGTATCTCCGTCGATACTATGATCCTGAGGTAGAGAGACGTAAGGGAAAAGTTGCCATCAGGGGTGTCTGAGATTTACCCCTCAAGTCTATTCTTTTTACCATTGCACGTATGGCGGGGAGTGAATCTCCTCACATGGCCCTCTAAAGATATTTTCAATATGCAGTGGAGTGCATGGAAACTAGGGTGTTCAACTGGAGCAACGAAGTCCTTCACAACATGAAGACACAGTTAACAAAATGCAAGAAGGGGGACTTGAAACAATTTGGGTATGGATCTATTTTAGTGTGTTTCTTTCTAGAGAGGATCCCCCATTTACGTTTACACGTAGAGTGGGGTATACCAGCCCCACGAGATCTAAGGATGAAGAGGTGGTGCAACCTCATGGCTCGGCATGTAGCGGGCCCCACCATCAAATACAATGATGCATTCTTCGACTAGTTGAGGCCTTAAATCCTGATGGTGGATGATTATGCATATGTCGGGTTGGATTTTAGAGGTGACCCTAACTTGGTTCTACCTGAGGGCTTTCAGTGGGGAGACTTAGGTAAGAAAAACATTTTTTTCCATTTTATAATGTTTTTGTAAATTTTAAAATATAATATGTTTTTTATGCTTTCAATCCAATGACTAATCAAAATTTTTGACAATGCAGATGTGGGGCCACACCGGCCTCCAGGTTAATCCCCTATTCAGAGACGAGGGGAAGCAGCCGTGGTAGCAGGATGGGATGCTGGTGACTATGAGGCAGTCGAGCAGAACCTAGAGGGATTGACCGCAGATATCCCAGACATCTCCATCGATGAGATTCTGAGACACTATCAGCGTCATACCGTAGGCGTGTCTGGTTCACTTAGTTGACTACTTCGCAGGGTAGCATGAGAAGTAGTGTGCTACCGTGAGCATCATCCTTGATGCCATTTTGTAGAATCCATGAGCTTCATATTTTGATATTTTGGTCTTTGGACGGAAAACACTTATTGTAAAACACTTTTATCGTTATATATATACATGAGGCTTCTACCGGCTTACTTTATTTAATGTGAATTGTGGTTGGATTTACATGTGTCTCAAATGTCTATCTAACACATAATTAGATAATGCATCTGTTAATGTATTTAGACATCTAGGAATATGCTGATAATCAATGTAATCGAAAAAACGTTCCAAGAGTTGAATTCGTAGATATACCCGTAACAAAGTAGGACTTCAGATAAAATAGACATTACTTAGCTATAGTACCATTAACTGCGAATCAAGCCGTACAACCAGGTGACGGATTCCAAGTGAAATAACATCAGTGAACAATTCCATGATTGCACTATATTCTACGATATTGTTAGTTGCACAACCGAGGCAAACACTGTGTAGACTGATTAACTCATTCGTAGGTGTATAGATTGCCCAAGTAGTGAATGCTAAGTTCTGATTACTACGACTAGCGTCATCGGCGAAGCCAATGTCGGGTAGAGAAGACACCGACATCTGGAAACCAAGCACAATGCAAGGTAAGCAGCTGGGGGTCGAAGCCAAATAACGAAAAAGCACACAAAAGTAGCACACAAAAGCATGATACATTAAAAATACAAGCACTCATGCAGAGATAACCTAAGCATAGTACTTCTTCAAGTAAATCCCATTTCTGGGTTCACTCAAAGAAATGCCATCATAATCTACTAACTCATAGGCTCCCTTCTCCAACACTCGTTTGACGATATAAGGGCCGCACCACATAGCCTCGAATTTTTTGGCCCCTAGTAAATCACGATCTTGTTCATAGAGGAGAACTAGATCACCTTTAGGGAAAACACATGTCTTGACATGCTTGTCATATTGGGATTTTACGCGTTTCTTCTAGGTTTCAATAACCAGGGTGGCATTACGACAGGTTTCGTCTAATTTCATTAGATACAATAGACGTTCTTCCTCGATAGAGGTGTTCGAGAGAAGTTCAACGACTAGCTTCAAATATGGGATCTCACATTCAATAAACAAGACAACTTCGATACCATACACCAACTGAAAAGGCGTAAATCCAGTGGCAGACTTCACGGATATCCGATAGGCCCATAATGCTAAAAACAACATTGTGTGCCAACTTGTCTTGTGAATTCCTATTATCCGTCGAAGCATAGTGATAAGAACCTTGTTTATCGATTCAAATTGGCCATTGGCCTATGGATAGTAAGGGGTTGAGTTTTCATGCCGAAGAACCAACTTTTTGGTAAGCTCGAACATCATGAAATTTTGAAAATGGCTACCGTGATTAGTGACGATAGCTTGCGGGATTCCAAATCGCGTGATGATATGATTGAATATGAATAGGGCTGCAATTTTTTCGGTATTGTCTAATGTAGGCATCGCCTCGACCCATTTCTTGAAATAACCCAYGGCTACGATGATGTATCCATGCCCCCCGACYGAGTGAGGGTTACATGTCATGAAATCAATGCCCCATTTTGCGAAAGTTCCAACGAAAACTATAGGGTGTAAAGGAGTGGGATGAGATCTTATCTTGTTATTGTATGTTTGACAAGCATGACACTTCTGGATGACAGTTATACAGTCTTTAAATAAAGAAGGCCATAAGTACCCTGCTTGTAGGATCTTTTGGGCAACGACATACCCAGACATATGACCACCACATGCTCCAAAGTGGCAGTCAGTCAAAGCTTTCTCAGCCTCATCGAGGGTGAGACAGCATAGGAAAATAGAGTCAACACCACGACGATAGAGAGTGTCACTGAGAATTATGTATTGATGAGCTTGATACCATATGCGATGACGGTCTGTACTAGAGAGGTCGGGCCAGAAAGTTTGAGTCTGGAGATAAATGATAATATCTCCATACCAAGCGTCATTAGAACTGATCAGAAAAAGAGATTCATCAGGTAAGGAATCCTCTTCCACATTTTCTGTCTCAGCGGAGGGAAGGTCACATATCAATTCGAAAAATACCAAAGATTTCTTAGACTTAGCGTGTTCAAACTCTAAGTCGAACTCCTGGATAATTACTGTCCATTTGGAGTACTTTCCCGCTAGAAATTGGCATGTAAGGATATGTTGCATAGGGTTGCGATCAGAAATAACAGTGGTCTTGCGTAGTAGGATATAGTGACGAAAATGTTGGACAACTTGAACAGATGCCAAGGCTAGTTTTTCCACATGTAGGTATTTGGCCTTGGTAGTAGTGAGACTCTGACTCAAATAATAAATTACATGTTCGTCGTGCGAATCATCCTCTTGGACTAAAACCATGGCAATGGTACAGTCTGAAGCGACGAGGTAGAGGAAATAGTCTCGACTATAATCTAGTGGGAAAAGCAATGGTGTTCGTGTTAGGGCAATTTTCAAAGCTTCGAAGGATTTGTTGGAAGTCTCATCCCATGCGAATTCATAACCCTTCTTCAACAGTCGAGTAAATCCTAGCATTAACTCAGCGTAGTTGGAAATGAATTGACACAAAAAGTTTTCCTTCCCTTGCAAACTTTGGAGCTGACGTAGTGTAGAAGGAGGAGGTATATTAAGGATGGCCTCAACCTTCAAAGGATCCATGCTAATTCCATAAAGTGACACAATAAAACCCAGAAGTCGGCCGGACTCCACACAAAAAACACATTTGTTTTGGTTTAAATGGATACGATAGTAACGACAGCGAAGAAAAATGGCTCGGAGATGGGCCAGGTGATCTTGGTGGCGCATGGAATGGGCAGGTAGATCATGGAGATATGGTTGTATGATGTTCTTGATATCGTGAAAAGCATAAGACATGGCACGTTGAAAAGTCGCACCAACGTTCTTCAAACCGAAAGGTAGGTTCTGGTAGGTGAAGGTACCCGAAGGACAAATGAAAGCAGTTTTGTGTTGATTCGTGGGTAGAATGTTAATCTGATTATAGCTAGAGAAACCGTCCATTAAAGAGAAGATTTCAGTCCTGGCACAATCATCAACGATTTGGTCAACGAAGGGGGTTGGAAAGTTGTCTTTGGGACAAGCTTTATTAATATCCCTATAATCGTCGCATACACGAATCATGCCTTGTTTTTTTACTAACCAGAACTAGATTGGATACCCAATTAGTTAAAGCCACAGGATAGATAAAACCATCCTTGAGAAGTTTTTCAACTTCGAGTTTGATAGCGGCGGCCTTACGGGGGTGGACTAGGCGAAGTCTCTGTCAAACAAGTTTAGCATTTGGATAGGTCTTAATTTCATGTACAATGATATCGAAGTCAATACCCGACATCTCTTCGTAACTCCAAGAGAAAACGTCACCGAATTCTTGAAAACGATCTTTATAAGTGACAACTTCGTTATCGGAACAAGCAGCTCCGATGTGAACATTTTCAACAACTTCAGGTTTAATGGATATTTCAAGAGGAATAGTGGGTGAAATTTTACTCAGGTTCCCTTCGTAAAACACATCGTGTGTGGACTCGGGAACAAAATAAATGACAACAATGGTCGATGGAGTCGAAATCTATTGGTAACTCTCTAAGGTGTGTTGTTCTAGGAAGAGAATGGAACGATGATGTCCATCATCCCAAGGGGTGTCTTCCATAGACATAATAGACATAATCATCTCGTCGGTAGGAAAGATCACGTGAAAAAGATCGGGAGATGAATCACAAAGAGAGGGAGTGGGAGGGGTTGCCGATTAAATGGCTTGATAAGCCGACTCAATAGGACTTAAAGGCATTTTCTCACCATAGCAGAGATAATCACTAGGGTCAGGTACTATCCACGGGTCGTGAGGCATGGGGGTTTTGTTAATAGAGGTGGAAATCATGTTGATTGAGGCGACCAAAGGAGGTGGAATATCGGGTGGTGGGATTGGGAATGTACCCATCAGAGTTGAATATTTTAGTAGACCCACACCGACATTCTCATACCCAGGAGGTGTCTTTGAAATGAAGGGTATGTTGCTAGTACATGAATCAACATTGAAAAAGGCCAACTGGTCTACAGTAATGACTTTTCCTTAGTGTGGAAAATGTACTACACAGAAAAGGGTAGACACAATGGTGCGCATGGAATCAATCCAGCTATGACCAAGTAAGAGGTTATAATCGAGAGGTGCATCAAAGACCTCAACTTCGACATTGACCGATTTCCCTTCCAACGTAATAGACAATGAGGGAAGTACACCGTAGGGTTTAAAACCAGAGCCATTGAAAGCCTTAAGTGTGTTGTGTGATTCAGTGAGGGAGGAGAGCCAATGGCTTTCCAATAGGCAATAGACATTACACACATCGAGGCACCCTCATCAATAACGATTCGACAGATGTTCTTGTTCTCGACAACAACATGTATCTGAAATGCTAGTTGAGGGGGTAACCTTGGAATATGAGCTTCTAGGTAAAAAATTATCAAATTCATATCTGTAGGATCAATTCCACCAATAGCCTCTAACAGTGCCTTTCGTTGAGTGGGACAAATTTGAAGGACTTCGAGAGTTGACATCATGGAGGGTGCTTGTGCAAGATCTTCCACAATGCAGTAGTTCTGAGCAGCATGCGCATGAGGATTAAAGGCAAAATTTCAAACAATGCCCTTTGGAGGAGGGCGAAGAACTGTATCGAGACTCAGTCGTTCAAGATGAAGAGGACCGTTGGGAGGTGAAGTTGAGGGAGGCGTTTAAACCAATGAAGGTGGTATATCGTTAGCTTTCTCCTTTAAGGAAGAGTAATCTTTGGCCCGATTAGTAAGTGCAACGTCATTCTTTTTTGAATCACCAGTACACATAAGGACGTAGGAAGTGGTGGAAGGAGAGGGTTGGTCGTGAATGACCAATTGGACCTGTTGTTGAGAAGGAAAAGGTTGGGACAAAACGACAGGTGTGGGAGGCTTCGCGATCCCTTGAAGGAACTTAGTGACCTCAGCACATCTTGGACAATCTTTCGTGTAGTGATCGTCACCACAAATAAGGCAAGGACATCGGGGTTTGCGCTTATCCTTATCATCAACAAGTTGCTTTTTGTATTTCTTAGATTGAGGATTATTATTTCTATCCTCCTTATTCTTACCCTTTCCTTTTTTAGATTTATTTTTTCTGGTAGGGGTAGATTGAACAGAGTTAACCTTAGAAGTTTTGCCAGTGGAAGGAGTAGGAGTCAGAGCACTTTGAACATTAGAAGCAATAGATTTGGGATTGGTGTGAGAGGCTTGCGTAAATTGAGGTCGATCATGGAAGGTGCCAATCACACCATCATCCACATGAGAATCAACATGGGTAGTTGAGGTAGTGGTGGTAGGAGGACAAGGAGAATCAGGGAGAAAGTCATAGAGAGTGTCCGTTTGCGAATAAATGAGATCTAGGTATTGAGCATGACTGATTGCCTGCTCTTCAATGACAACTCCACCCATGGAAATTTCATGAGAGATTTTATTCACAAACGATTTGGTGAACCATTCTACCAATAACTAATCAAGAAGGTCGAGTTTGATCAAATGTCGTCTTCTTCGCCACTCATGGATGTGATCGGAAATATGAGTGGTCGAATTTTGCTTAAAGGAACTCAAAATCTCGGTTCCTGTTTCATAGCGGATTGACAATTGGTAATGTGTGAGGAAATCCATGGCTGGGGTATTAATGTCCATGAATAAGCCTCATGATAATTCTATATACTACTTTGCAGCCGAACCTGTAAGAGTTCGTTGGAAGATTCGTAACCGAATGGAGTTGTCCATCAAAGAGTTGGACGAACACCAAAGGTGAAAAATCATAACATGGTTGTTCGGGTCTTCTCCTGGTTTATCGTCAAATTTTGGAATGTTGGATGGTATCTTAGCCGGTATAACGGGYGAGTGGGGATAATGTAGGATAGGGTCATTCAAGATTCTAGACAAGTCGGGTAGATCCAAAGTGGCTAAAAAGGGTAACTGTCTATTCACGTGAGGGTACTGGTGACTTTGGGGAGGGAGTCCCGTCGGTATACTAGTAGGACCGTAAGCAATCTGCATGTGAGGCGAAGATCCTGACAGTCTCAGATGTGAGTGTGGAGGCATGTAGCCCATAGGGTTKTACTGATTAGGGCYGTTCCCTTGGAAAGGGACACTAGAATGAACGTTCGAACCCCAAATGGGATTGGAAGAACCGAGATATGACTGGCCCGAACTAGGGGGTATGAAAGAGCTAACTTGAGGTTTCTTCCCCCCAGATGATTGTGGATTTCCATGAATGAGAAGGTTCCAATACTAKACTAGTGATCCTGGTATGTTCTATCCATAGGATTGTCTTCCAAGTGAGGATTGTGTCCCAATTGGAGTTTGACCCCCAGACTGAGTTTTTCCCCTAGGGTTATATTGCCCTCCAATGGAAATCTGATAACCATAAGTGAATGACTGTGTAGTACCTCCAAATGGATTGGAGCCACTTGGGCCAAATCCTCCCATAAAAGGTGGATCAGACCCTCCGGAGGGGACCTGGGAAGGTGTCGAAATGAAACTAGAAGCAACATTGTACCTAGGAGAAATAAAAACTCCAGAAGCTCTGGATGGAACTTGGGTAGGAATAGGGATAGAAGTATTCAAAGCATTATACCCAGGAGGAAGCGACGGGATGGGTCTAGATGAAAGTGGTGTGCCAATGGGAGATTGGCTAGCCATCATATTCCCAGTGGGAATAGTCAGAGCGTGTGGGACCATCGTGGAAAGGGCCATCTGAAGAGGAAGGGTTGAGCTAGGACCAACAGACCGTGTGTTTGAACTAACGAAGAGATTGCAAGTTGTACTAGCAAAGTGATCTAGAGGTATCGTGTAGGTAGTAGACGTTTCAGGCAGTTCAGAGACGACAAGTATATAAGCACCTGCCCCCCAGTGGTAAAGGTCCCGCACTGTAGTCGAGGTTCGAAATATGTCAGTGATCCAAAAGGGATCCTTGTTTTCCGGGCCGGTAAGAGGTCCGGTTGGTATTCCAGAAGTGGGAACAATAAGTTTTGTGGATGAATTTAGTCGGAGAATACGTCTCTTGTATCCAGGAGGTAGTCGGAAAGCAGCTAGAGAATCAGAAACAATTTGGAAATTGTCTAAAGAGTCAGTTCTTTCTGCTTGTGAAGGTATGTTGTCCTGGACCTCACTCTGTTGAGGAGAGCCCTCTGGTGGATTAGTAGGCAAGGGTTGAGAACCTTCTAGATCTTCCGGGGGTAGTCCTTGTATCCTACGTGAACGATGTGGAGGGTCAATGTTGGCTGAACCAAATATTTTACAGAAAAAATCTATGGCCAACAATAGAAACAAACAACACTCGCTAATAAAATCTAGGAATCAAACCAAGCAAACAAAACCTTTTTATTTCGAAGTCACTAGTTGGTGATGAAATCCAATGTCGCGAAGTCAAGACAAGAAAGGGCTAGGATAGAGCGGGTGGAAAAGTTACGTCGAGGACCTGCTTAATGAACTTACACCCTGGTGCAAGATCCCACACATAATCGTGGGTATACTCTCCAAGGAGCCCGAGTGAGTCTGGCCAATGCCGATTCCAGGTACTGTAAAGACTTGTCACTCCACAGTCACCTTGCATAAGACCCTAAGAAGATAGGAAAATAAGGCTACCAAGAAAAACAGTGATGCCTGGGGAAACAGTCGACAGTCCGATCCACGCGCAAAGGTAGGGTATCTAGCTCGAAAGCAACTTGAGAGGCTTCCACTCATCATTGTGGGTATACCATTCAAGCGACCCCCATAATACGCACAATCTCTACACCGAGACCAACAAAGCAGGGTGAGTAACTCTGCCAGTCTCAATGCGACCTCAGGTTTGACCCTTGTGTGAGAAGGGATTCCCATGACAAAATGTTGCAAATGGATATGAACACTCCCTATCACAAGATGCTATTGTGTGTTTTATGCTTTGGAGAGTGTGTCTCACAGCCTATTCCAAAGCTCTAGCTTAGCTAATGTTGGTGTAAAAGATCCCTACAAAATAAATGTTACTAATTGAGTTTTAGATTTTGCAATGTTTTTTAGAGGCTGTTGTTACTCAAGAGGGAGACAGAAATGAAACCAATGTTGTGTAAGACCTTGACCCAATAATATGCAAATAGAGATGAATGATGCAAAATTTTTGTTCAATGAAGTCTATCTACAGTAGGGAGAAGGTGTTTTTCCAGAATGAAGTAAGCTACGGAATGTACTTTCTTTTTCTTGAATGAACACAATTGCAAACAACCATAAACAATGATATTTTTCAATTTTCTCTTCTTTTGAATGCAAAAAACTTTCTTATGTATGATTACTTAAAAGAATAAGTAACTTTAAATTCTCCCTTGCTAAAACCAAATCAGGGGTATAACTAAGAAAGGACAAGTAATCAAAGAAAATTTATACACTCAACAAGCACCCAAATCAAACTTTCAATGAAGATAAAAGTAAAAATGACAAGAAAGTGTTTCATGAAATGCAAATGAAAAATAACTTTCCAGTCAACAAGGAATCCAGAAAACATAATCAATCCAAAAGTTTAAAATCCAATCAGAAAACTTTTAATTAATCAATCACTCAGATTCAAAATCAGAGATTATATCCTTGTTGATAAAAGTCAAAAGGTAAAATTGGAAAAAATACTAAGAAAGGTGTTCGATCTCTGAAAACCAATCGACAACAAGTTTCAAACTCAGAAATCAGTCAAATACTGGCATTAAAAGTTCCTCCTAGCTGGATAAAGCAAAACTGGGCATCAAAAGATGACAGGACCCAAGCCAAAAATTTTACAGATGCCGCCACAACCTAGCATTAGATTACAATGCGAAAATCAAAGGTTTCCGCAAGCCAGCTGTGGGTAGGTCGCGGAAAGTACGGACTGGGACAAACAGTTAGGGTGTGGAAATCAAAAGTTTCCGCAAGCTGTGTATGGATACAGTGTGGAAGTGTCTGTAAATAGAATAAATTTGGAAAGAAGACAAAGGGTCTAAGTGAACTTTCAAATCTAGAGGGTCTGTATGGATACCCCACAGACTCATAGACTGAAATAAAGTGAAGAAAGGTAGGCTAAAAAAAAATGACCAACAAAAAACTACAAATAGGTCGTATCCCCAGTGGAGTCACCAATTTTGTTATTGGATAAATCGGTGAATGCGGACATAAACTAATCTCCCTAGATCCACCTGGATCTAGAACAAAACAAGACAGGACATGACGCTTTCCCTAAGTTACAATCATTGAATTTACTACCAAAGAAGGAATGAATGACATACCTTTTGATATCGCTTCCTTATATCTTTGTTGTCCTTGCTTCACTCCGGTGCTCTTGTGAAATCAGATATGCAATGACACAAACCAACCAAAGTGAAAGCAATAATAATAGATTCAATGAAAACCTAAACATGTTATCAAGGAGTCATGTAATAAAATACTAATGATTTTATGGGAAAGAAACATGTCACCGTATTATATTAAGTAAAAGTGGAAGATACGACCAAACTGACTTGATGTCACAAGTTCCCTTTCAGTGGTCCTTTTTTCCAACACACACATACACTTGCTCCAACTTTGTATGAAGATGGTCCACAAAATCTTGATGGACAAATGGAGGCCTCAAGCATCAGTTGCAACACGATCCTTCACACAGTCTTCAACCTATTCTTTCAACAATTCTTTGCTCATTCTTGCTTAACATTTTCCATGAGAAACCCATCATTATATAGGAGAAAGTGAAGTGGTTAAAAGGATGAGGATGATCCCACCAAATCAGAGAAGCCAGTAGGATCACAACCATACAGATGCCACCTCACATCCTAGAAGATTCCACTTCTATAAACTTYGTGAACTTATTTCTTCTTTTAGCTTTCAAACGCTGCCACACCCTGCCTATATAGCAGCCTGCGGAAACCCCGCGAGCCAGGTATAGAGAAGCCTGCGGAAATCAAGGATTTCCGCACTATGTACTACTGTTAGCCTGCGACGTCATTTTAAAATCATGCTTTGTAGAGGAAGAAATCAATCATTTTCTTCATGTAAAAGATTATTTTGAGAGCTCGAACACATGCTTGTAGAATCATCATTAGGGTGACCAAAATAATGTGTAACAATGGGGAAAAYSCTTTTTTCATCACTTAAATTAATTTTACTTTGTGCCATTCTAGAACCCTCTTTTTCCCAAAGGTCGACATGGGGGTTTAGGCCTCTTTTGAGATGAAAGAGGTTGTTTTCATCAAATTTCTGAATAAGGGTGGTAATTCAGTGCAGGATACCACTCAAAATATTGTTCTCCATGTAGTTTCTGTTGAGAATTGCCTTGACGATTATCATCGAGTCTCAGAAGATCAAGAGTTGAAAGATATTATGTTCTTTCACTAATTTTAACCCTGCATAAAGAGCATAAGCCTTTGCTATATTATTTGTCATAGTCCCTAGTCCCCAAGCATAATGAAACATTGCATTTCCTCTGGGATCAAGGAAAATCCCACCCACACTTCCCACCCCACACAACACTAGATACTTAGTAGCAACTTTAATGGTGGTTATTTTTCTTCCTTAGTGTAGTGTATTACACTAAACTTTGAAGAAAATAAATGGGTTACATGGAGGATGTATGCTAGCCTAATTGCTACCATTATTCCTCACATTAGGTTCTATAATTACACTATTTTCAATATTCAATTACAATTCCCTAGAATAATGATGTCAAAATTGTGTGCAAATGTGACAACAATTCACAACACACAGTTTTTCATCGAATATATAATTATGATGGTAACATGATGCTAATATGACACACGTGCATGCGCGCGCGCGTGCACACACACACACACACACACACACACACACACACACACACACACACACACACACACACACACACACACACACACACACACACACACACACACACACACACA
>JASDQU010100552.1:344595-355598 GCA_032191745.1 Picea mariana
ACACACACACACACACACACACACACACACACACACACACACACACACACACACACACACACACACACACACACACACACACACACACACAAAACATTAATTCATGGTTAATTTGACACAATATGAGGTAATAATGAAGCAAATACAATGACCACGATGCACATTGGCTTTTAGCAATGTAAAAATGATGCAAAAACTATGTAAATACGATGCAACTTGATTCAAATACAATGCAAGAAAAGAAATTATGTTTTTTAGTGTCATGTATTCAATGCAAAATCCACACACAATCGATCCAAAGTAGATATCCTATATTGTAATGGTGTTGGTTTGAATAACACACTATAAAGTAGATTTCCTTCTTTCGATAGAATAGATTTCCTACTTTGAGTGGTGTGTTATTCCTCTTCCAGCATGCCATGATCATTCGGTTGGGTGAGGAATAAATTTACTTACTTATACTAGACTAGATTTACTTTTAGTAGTTGGCTTGATTTACATTCAATAGTGTGAACACCCTTTGCAAGTGTAAGTACCATTATGAGGAGTCAAACCAGATGAGCCAAAGGGTGCTTTGTGCCCTAGATGACTTAACTTGTGGGGTTTCCAACTCTTGTTGTAGAATATGTTCGATTTCTTTTGGTACCATAACTTTCATAGATTAGGATAAAACACATTTCAATGACATTTGAATATTTTATTTTTGCATATACATTGCACAACACCTAGAAGTTCATGCACCTGGATTGATAATTTAAGTGTAACCAAGGGATTCAATAGATTTAATATTGTTTCAATTCTTGGCCCATTAGTCACCTACTCCTACTTGTCTATTGGGGGAGTTCTGACACTATTGATCATGATGGACAAGCATTAGACAATATATGAGAGTTCCAACAACAAGGCAAATGAGAATTGTCATGTGAGGCATATAGATTGTCCTCATGCTGAGATTTCCTAAATGACATGACACAACTCTCATTTTAGAGGTGCTACTGAGAGTTGGAACAAATACCCTTACAATGTCAAACCTAAGCCATACAACATATTCTTGACCAATCTTACTATTTCACTTGCACGAATGACCTCTTCATGGATTCTCAAGATGATGTAGTTAAGTAATCATTTCAAACAACCACACTCCCAATCCTTTGCACCTTGACAAATGGACACAAAGGGACAAAATACCTTAAGAGCTTATAATTCCTTATGTCAACCAACCATGACACCCTCAACTTGTATGCAACAAGAAAAAACCACTCACTACTAAATATGACCAAATTTGCCACGCTTCTTCGTTGCTATTGCGACACCTCTTCGTTGAACTTGCCACAAAAGAAAGCCTTAATTTTTGTGGATCTTTTTTCGTCGCTATATTGATGACCAAGAACTCATTGTGGCAATATCCACGTAATATGGCTGCCATGTGTCATTCGTTTGATAAGCATTTGCTGCATCATTTTTTTTTTTTTTACAAACATTCATCTATATAATGACAAACATCCGTCTATATAGCGACAAACATCTGTTTTTTTGCCACAAAAATGCTATATTTGCCACGATTTTTCGTCGCTATATAGACAAATGTTCGTGGAAAAACACAAATGCAAAGTTTATGTTGCCATGAAAATGCTATATTTGCCACGACTTATCGTCATTATATAAACGCATGTTCGAGGTAAAACACAAATGAAAAGTATTTTGTTGCCACGAGAATGCTATATTTGCCACGATGTTTCATCTCTATATAGACAAATGTTCAAGGTAAAACACAAATTCAAAGTTTTTGTTTCCACGAGAATGCTATATTTGCCACAATGATTTGTATTTATATAGATGAATGTTCATGGTAAAACACAAATGCAAATTTTATGTTGCCACGAGAATGCTATATTTTCCACGGTGTTTTGTCGCTATATAGATGGATGTTCGTGTAAAACACAAACGAAATTTTTTTGTTGCCACGAGAATGTTATATTTGCCACGATCTTGCGTCTCTATATAAACGAATGTTCGTGGAAACACACAAATGAAAAGTTTTTGTTGCCATGAGAATGCTATATTTGCCACGATATTTTGTTTCCATATAGACAGATGTTCGTGGAAAAACACAAATGCAATTTTTTTGTTGCCATGAGAATGCTATATTTGCCATGATTGTTCGTCGCTATAGCGACAGATTTTCGTGGCAAAACACAAATAAATTTTTTTGTTGCCACGAGAAATCTATATTTGACACGATTTTTCGTCGCTATATAGACAAGGACTATAGGCTTAAAAAAAATGGATACCATCATGAAATCCACTTGAATCCCTCCTCCCCTCTACTTGGCAATGCCCCCCTCCCGGCTTTGTTAAAATGAATTTTGATGGAGCTTCAAAAGGTAATCCAGGTCCAACAGGGTTTGGAGTAGTTGTTCGAAATTGCACATGGAAAATCACTCACATCCTAGCATGGCATTTAGGCCATGACACTAATAGTTCAGACGAGATATGGGGCCTCATAAGGGGAATCCAACTGGACACTAGCTTAAATCTAAATCATTTAATCATATAAGGGGACTATCAAGTGATTATCTTGCTGGCTACAAAAATCATCAACTCAAATATAAAGTTGTTTCACCTGAAGAAAACCCCAAGAGGAGATGCATGAGTGAATTGAAGTTCTTAGGGAAAGATAAAGCAATTGATTATTGATCATCTCTACAAAATGTTGAATCAGATCAATATGAAAACATTACTTGATCAAGCATCGTCATGAAGGTGTAAAGCAAGACGCTAAACATTGACAAGAAAAAATATGGGGTTAGTTTAAGCCTCAAAAAATGGTGACACAATGTACAAATTCATGAATCTTTGTAATGTACTATTAAGGCTCCATAACATAGGATATGGAAAGAATATATTCTATAGTGAGTAAAGGTGACATTGTTTTTAATTCATTGGTCCTTGTAAATCTCTTTGGTGTGAGAGAATTCCCTTTTAGTCTAATAATCAAATTACAATAACTCACTAGTTGAACTAAAGGGAGAAACTACTGAAATTCATTACTTTTAAGTATGATATAATGATTAAATCCAGAGTCATAGTCTCATGGATTTTTTAGATCTAGGGTTAAATATTTCTACATATAGGTGTTTTCATATCCATGTCATATTGCTCCACTACCTATTAGCACCCATAGCCCTGATGGAATAACCCCAACACCATAGGAATTAATCCATTGCTAATGAGCATCCATAGTCCTGGTGAATATATTTACATGTCCCCATGATTAGTTGAATTTCTATTCCTAATCATTTACCAATAAATATTTCTTTATCATACACTTGATGGGAGGAAAATGACCCTTTACAAGTAGGTGGGTATGATGTTTGTTTTTAGTGATAAGTTTATTGATTGACCATGCCTGAGTGATAATAATATCCCCTTAAGTTATTTATCCCTAAATGTTCGACTTGTCACCTTTCATTATGGTTCATTGATTTTATCATGAGTTGATGGAACCCTTTAGCCAAATAACTCATTAACTAGCATCTTGATTTTCAAAGTCATCAAGGATTTATTCACTTGGAATGTTCCAAGTCCACCACTACTCTAATAATCTTGGAAATCTTTATAATTCATAGCTTTTTCGCCCTCCTATTTTTTTTTATCATGATGGTGTAGAACATAGGAAGTTTACAAGGATTGGCTAGGTGTACATGATATTCATGGACCTCATTTCAAAGAAAAAGTCAACAATTGTAAACTTCCATTAGTGGAATATCAACCAAAAATTCTAAAAAATAAAGATAAATAAGTGGAAGTCTAAAGAAAAATTAGAAAATAAAGAAAATAAGTGTAAATCTAAAGCAATGTAAGAAAATCTATAATTTCAAAAAATTAAACATGGAATTCTAAAGAACAAAACGAAAGATAAAATATGAATTAAAATCCTTAAAATTGAAGGAAACAAAAAACCTACTAACTACAAGCTAGATGCCTTAGTGTCATCTAACTAAAGTATTGTTGTAGAATTCCGTCATCGAGTAGGAGGAGACAAATTCCCCTCCATTTTTTTCCATTAGTATGTGCCAATAGAAATACTATCACCCACTTGGAATGGATCAATATAAAGATATGGAAAATTTGAGTTATTTCATTAGGATCATTTAGTTTATAGAACATGAGAATAAGATTTCTTACTCGGAAATTCTTAACACTAGATGTGTATTTATAGAACCAACATTTTATAACAATTTATTGGTAGTGTGTGGACTGCAATATTCTACTTATATATCTTCTATATTTGGTAGGATGTCATTTCTATTTTGGATAGTAGAGGAGCTCTACCCATCTTCCAATTGATATGGCAACAAGGAAGGTAGAAATATATTCAAAGGAAAAATGGCTTCCTTGCCATCAAATATAAAGTAAGGCAAGGTGCTTAATGTCTCTTTATGAATTATTCTGTTAGGGTCCTACCATAACATCCCTACTTTGGGTACTTAGTAGTTGTTACATTAATGTGTGAGTTTGTCTCCTTTGAATAAGGCCCATCATATAGTTATTTGGTAATTACTTAAGGTAAAAGGGTTCCTCTTTTTTAAATGAAGCCCACTATGTGGTTGGTACACATTAATGATGGGACCACAACTAGTTAGTTTTTTTTCAATTACAAAGATATTTATGGAGATATAAATATATGTAATGTTTTTTGAAGTTTTTTTTATTATAATTGGGGCTATTCTCATGTGAGTTTCCCCTTCAAATATGTTGATGAACATTGCTCACTCTAGTAGATATTTTTTCTAGATAAAACTATGTAGGAAGTTTCAAAATGTCAAATATTTTGAGTGGGCAATCTACCCATCAAAACTGAGAGAGAACCTACTAACCACTAGAATCCCAATAGGCTTAACAAGGATGAATGAAAAGAAAAAAAAAATTGTGGAAGCCAAAGAAGGGGAGGCAAAAAATGGTGCTTGGAGGGGATGTAGGTCTGGAGGATGCATGGAAACTGACAATGTGTGCTCTGGTAGGTAGATTCACTTATAGAGTGATGGGACAACTTGGACTCACATGTTGGATGACAAAAAACTGACAACCATTGCTAGGTTACACTCTAGAGATGGCGATGCTCATTAGGGGGTGGTTCTGCTTCATTTTCAGAACGCTAGAAGATTCCATAAAAAAATGACAGGAAACTTGGATTGTAAATGGAGGTATCCTTATGCTAAAAATATGGAGAGTGGGCTTTGACCCAGTGTCTGAGTACTTTCAGTTTAGACATATTTGGGTGCTACTACCAGGCATACCAATACAATTATGGAATGAAGGAGCCATTAAAGCAACATGGAATGAACTACATGCTAGCCACATGGAGGAGGTTGTATGATTGGAGAACACCTTACTTTGGATGAGGATAATTTGGCATTAAAGAGGATGTAATTGAGCCCTATACATCATGAGGTGCATTGGTCTCCTTGGAGGCTTAGAGGAGGATCATGGAAGTCCTTGGAAACTTGGAGGAAGACCATTGGTCATATCCAATCAAAAAACTTAATCATAACATAATAATAATAACAATAACAATAACAATCTATTTTTAAGGTCATGACTAAGCCAAGCACCAAATTGGTGTATGAGACCGCCTTGTTTGTGGGACAAGGAATCCCCTCCGCCCAACGATTTGACTGGTAAAGTCTACGAAGGTATACATACCCTACCCAAGTCTCTGGAGGTATAACATAATTTATAATCATAGCAAGGTATCAAATCAAAGAAATAATAATAACAAGGTATGTAATCATATCAGTAATCATGATCATAGCAAGGTATCTACCACATATATACGTCTTCAATAATAATATGAAATCGATGAATGGCAAGGTGTCCAACACATGTGCACACATATCATTAAATATCTCTTTAATAGGGAATCCACATATGTATGCATCATATGAGGGCGAATCGGGTAATCCTAGGAAAAATGAGGGTGAATCATGTAGGTGTCTAGGTTCATCATACTCAATTATTAGTGGAGGTAATCATGAAGGGGTGTTTAGTATATAACACCATCATCAACCATCAATGATATATACATTCATCAAGTCATACATCTATCATGTGGTAAGTAAATTTATAACCAGGAATCATCCCGAAATAAGAGTCCAAATAATACTAGAAAACATCAAATGATCTAATGTATAAGACTATAAAAAACATGCAACTATAAAAGACTATAACAAATATGCAACGGTAAATTAGGCACCCAATTATCAATTACTAATAGAATAAAACCAATGGGATAACTAGACTATAAAAAACACGTCAAAACCCTTACCTTATCAATTTCCTTTCTCTAGGCCCATCTTCCCATAGGACTTGATAAGAGTTTTCCATGAGTTGCATTTCCATCGCCAAGACCTGCATAAATCATCAAAGACAAAATTTTTATTTGAGTAAATAATATATAAGCAAATAAACATGCATTTAAACATGTAAAAGACTTTAGAAACACTAAAGTGGAATATCTTAACGAGCTTCTCTTTGTTTCGAGAATAGGTTATTGTCTATTGAACAGGGCCAACCATGTGAAGGTGGAAGCTCATATGCCCCCCCCCCCCTCACATCGCTCTCAATTCCCCATACCCAATAAACGATTTCTTTTACATAGAAAACATATAAACATTCATGCATAAGTAGGCAAGTCATCAAGACATATAAACATATAAACATTCATGCATAAGGAGGCAAGTCATATAAACATTCATTCATATTAATAATGATACTCATCAAAATACAAGTCTTAAATTTATACAATCATTTTTTATTTTTTTTTAAAACCCCGATTGGGATATCATTATCCTCATCTGTCAATGTATTTCTTGCGCCTTGTCCTAGTTGTGTTGATTAATTTTCCATGCCCTCATGTACCATATTTCTGGTACGTCGATGAGCAGGGCATGGAGGAAACTACAAATGGGCGTCAGATGCAACAACGAAAATGCTCATATTGATATGCTAAAATATTATTGAAAGAACTATTTCATTATTTCGAATAACATTACAATATTTCTCTTTACCTGTCTGTCGAACCGTGACAACTAGTGTGTTCATTGCTTGCATCGTTTTTTCTTCTTGCAGTTCACCCTCATGAACTACATGCTTTTCCATTGAAAGAAGAAACTTTATAAGTACACATCAGCAAATAAATATCTATAATCATAATAGATACTTCTATTTCTAAAGCATAGATACCCGAATGACTAGTCTTCTCCCCAATATCATGCGACAAGAACTCCCCACTATCAACTGGTAGCTGTTGAGTACCACTACCCTCACTGCTTCGGTTTCTCTCTTGCTTAAAAAAACATAAACATTTAGTTATTGGTGATATAATCAATCATGGATAGATTTTACAAGTATACTAAAATGATGGCTTTATTGATTTTATTTACTTGCATTTTCATAATTGGGGAGATTGGCGTCTACCCCAAGATTTTTCGATATTCAACCACACTTTGAAAACCAAACTTGAAACCAATCTTTAGGTCTTCCTCGATGGCAGTGGATTTGAATGTATTTCCCTGCAATGCATAACATCATTAAAATTGATTGTAATAAAACAATTATTTGTTTGCTACTGTTAAATAAATATTCGCCACAATCTATCCTTTAATTCTTACAATTCGTGCTCTTAGTTTTCTGTAGCCACCCTAGCCCAGTTTATGTTGCTCGTGATTTTCAATTCTAGCATCTGTTGTTTTGGAGGTGTCATGCAACCTATGAAAATTTTGAAATATGTTAGATGTCACAATTGTTATTTAAAAAAAAAAAATTGAGCATATTTCACTAAAAATATGATATGTGTCGTACCCTGCTTTACTAGGTCGAGGTTCTTTCCCTTGTCTTTTTAAAATCAAATTGTCCTTTTCATCCTCTATCAATGCCTTCCACTCTTTCTCCCAAACTATGGGAGGGTGCTCATACTTGATATTTTCTTCCAATCTTTTCCTATACTGTGCCTTGGTATATTTCAAACTCTCGCCAACTAAATGGGTGACCACCTTTTTGTTGAATGTATTTCCAAACGAGTTTACTATATGGCTTATTAATTCTTCTTTCAAATTTGTATCTTGGCCATTCCACCTTGTGAAAATGGTGGGGCCAAAAAGATCCAATGCCTTGTCATTCAAGTTCCTATAGAATACATTATTTCCTGCAAAAACATTATGATAATTAATTTAAAATAATTTCGACATATGTCCTTTTCAATTACATGATAAAAATCAATCAATTAATTAATAAACATCTGCAATCTTTTGTATCTTTATTGGAACACATTCGTCATCCACTATAAAGGTGACATCTAGTGATCTCGTGCATTTCACCCATGCTGCTCCAGGATAAGATTCCTTGCAATCGACACTAGGTCCATCTCTAACATCATGTGGAGTCCCAGTGTCTGTATGGCCCTGCTTGGGCATGTTGTGTTGCTCAAAATCAGTATGCTCATCATTTGATTCAAGGATAACCTCAAGAGAGTAAAAAAGCCTCATTGGTATGCTATGTCGACATTGTGGTCGCACTGGAGCATCAATGCTACCAATAACGGTCTTTGTAGGTTGTCCACTCTCGGGTTTTAAAAAATCCTACAAAAGGAATACTTAACTTTATCAGATCATATAAAAAATATAAAACTAAAAATCATAAATGAATATATGTTGTAGCTGATAAAATTATGTAAAGATGTCACTTACCCCATAAGAATGTATTTGAACTTTCATCTCATTAATTCTTGTGCTGATCTCCTTTGCCATGGGTCTTCTGCTAATCAAACCAAGTAATTCTATGTTTTCCCTTTTTAGGTCCTTCCTAACAGTTTCCATTCAGTTTGTCAAATTAAATATTTCTTCCTCAATCACCTCATCATCCACATCGAGTGTGGACTACAACATCAAACAATAACATTAAGGAAATTAATTTCAACATTAAATAAATTTAGTTATTGTAATTGTATTTAGTTACTATTAACATTTACCTGATGCGACACAATGGGTGACTTTCCACGGTCACCCTAGATGGATGTAGCCGCAGGTGACTTTCCATGGTCACCCTGATACAATAAATCAATCAATAAAATTTATGAAAATAATTGTAACATTACAAAAGATTAGATATTGTAATCATATTAACAACTATTATATAATAATAAAAATTATTACATCGAAGTTTACCTATTCGGAGCTACCTCCAGACCGTGTAGGCATCCAGGCATGATCACCCTGCCACAATACAAGAAGCAAGAAAATTAATGCAAATGGTTCAGTTAAATGGTATTTAATATGATTAATGCAAAAAAATAAATAATAAGAGTGATTGATCAAAGGTTGAGTTAATTGGTATATAATATATTTACCTCCATAGTAGCATCACGTCCATCTATTCGATTCAAATTATAATCGATCAACAACTCTTCACCTACAACTATTGATTTTGTTGCACATACGAATATATTATTTTCTTCATGCCCCTCAAATATGCAATTAGGTTGCTTAGTTGTTGTCCCTGATCGTGTACTATTTATAAATCCCACAATGTTTCCGGAAGCTTTTGGCCTTCCATCAATATACATAGTCACCCCTTTGCTTTGATTGTTTTCTACTAGTTGTATATAATTTGTAGCAACTCCGTATCTTCGCATACTTCACGTATATCGAAGCAAGATCAACCAATGATTGTATTTGTAGAATGGTCCAACATACTCCATCAATTCAATTACAGTTCCATATTTGACCTTTATGTCATCCATAGAAACTAGCCCCAATCCATGTAAGGACGATGGAGCAATGCGATACATCCTCCCATTGATGAAGAAATCTATGTCCAATTGAGGTAGCTCCTTACGTACCCATGGTTTCACTAGATGTTTATACCTCAAGGGAAACTCAATGTCACCTATGCTCTCATCATCATAATCACATGACCCTCCTTCGACAATAAAAAATTTCATGCATCTACAAAATCTTCTCCTTACCTTTTTAGCTCTAGTTGATCTAGAACTGTTAGATCTAGTACAATACGTCTCACTTTCATCCTCTCATAGTATATCTTGATCCTCAGTCGAGGAAGATAGATCTGATAGGTACCTATTTGCTGGTACCTACACTCAATAAAATGAGAAGATAAGTTAGCGAGCTAAGTAATTTGGAAGAGATGACGATTGTTTACTTGAAAGTCATGAAACGTGAACTGCATTCAACAAGCATGGTTTAATTAGAATGTAAGGCCTTTCGATATTGATGTCATGTTGTTTTATGTCGTTTCTCATGATTTTAATTTCTCATTATTTCTCATAGAGAAGTTTTCTCTAGATTTAGATGCTATGTTTGAGGATGCTTTAGAGATGTGAAACCAGATTTTCACAAAGCCATTTCTTCATGGTAATAAATTCACATTGGAGAAGCTTGATCTCGGGTCAAGAGTAATTGTAGAGGCTTTCATATTTCTTATTTTGCAATGAAGATATGTCTTGGTAAGACATATGAGTTGCCATAGGCCTACCATTTTGTTAAATTTTGCATAATCAACAATAATTCTCCAATGAGAGGCCAGATGGGCCACCCTCAAGCTAGTTAGGGAGATTTGGAGAATCAACTAGTCTTGTGAGGTATTGACAAAATCCATGGGGAATGTACAACCTCTGCGAGTCAAACCAAAAGTCAGGACGAACGAGATGCTTTATGATCTTGCGAGTCAAGATGTAAGTCTAATGCAAAATCTAGAGGGAACGTACAACCTCTGTGAGCATAGAAAGTCTAGTGCAAAAGTAAGGGGAACATGGGGAACGTAAAACCTCTATGAGCATAGACAAATTAGTGTTGATTAAGGTTGGTTGTCATTGATGTCAACCCTTGAAGAAATCTCCGTAGCACAAAGGTTGGGTAATGGACCCAATATTGTTTGATGTAAAGATGAATCATTATTGTATTTTTATGGTTGATAATAAGTATAAA
>JASDQU010100552.1:358350-384319 GCA_032191745.1 Picea mariana
AAGAATCTCATCCCAAAAAAAACAGAGCGACAGTGATATAATGCATGACAAAATTGTCTCAAAAAAACATTCACCCACCTAATCAATGGGGGCTCCCACAATAAACTATCTACATAATACAACATAGAGATACTAATGTGCTTCCCATCAGATCTATACTATGACGGTGACAAGACCATATAAAAGAGTCAGCTAATGTCCTCTCTTTCAAATTCACCTATCCGCAGCTGACCACATTTAACCTAGAAATCTGAAGCTGAAGTAATATCTGGATTGACATATCTCTGCACATATGATATTTGGGTCTCTCCTGCAGCACTAGGTTGAGCACAGGGAAATGGGGAAAATACACCCCCTCCTAGACAAACCAGTGATAAAATATACATCCTCCTCTATGGGATGATACTACATATCTGGACCGACCATGAACCCCTATCTCCCATGATCCCATCGATGGATCAACTTCTAAAACAATGCAGAGTTCCCCCTAAGGAATATGCCCTCCTAATAAACCTTCAATAGGAAAATGTCCATCAAAAGGTCATTTGTATGCTATGAAATCAGGCGAGGGTGAGCCTCCCCATCCCTCTCTCTGGCCTCCCTATCCCTCTCCCTGGCCTCCCACTCACACAAAAAAGTATATGTCTCAACCCGACGTCGCCTCGCCCCCTCCTAATCTTGTTGTCGTCGTCTATGATTCACATACAAATATTATTAGGTACATACATAAAGATAAAATAAATTGAAATTATAAAACCAATACATATATAAATGGCATGTATTTAAAAAAATCCAAAATTAATTTTTTTTGCAAATAAATTTATAAAATAAACCAGTGCACCCCCAACATTTCATACACCCTGTGGTCGATGCGCTATAGTATAAAAACAACACTGCTAAGTGGTGCATCCCATAGGAATATCTGCACCAACCTACTCTTTTTATTAGTAACGATTCATCTCGTTAACAAAGATGCACTACAATGCTAAAAGTTATTGCGCACAAATCCATGGTGCCCTTTATTAATTTAAATGCACTAGTGTGCCATGTCTACCAGAAAACCTACATGTTGTCTACTGGTGATGTTTTCTTTACAACACTGATGTGTTTGGTGGACTGATGGGCGCCGCTAAGCTAAACTTTGATTTCGCAATTGAAGCGGTGCGACTAGTTACTATTAACGCACCAGCACTACCATGATAGTGGAGCACCGATGTTTTGTACATAAGTGCGTTGTAAAGGATAGAGAACTGGGAATGATGCATCCAATGAGATGATCCACTATGAAAATTTGAGCAATATATGTCCCGGTGAATTTATTCACACAAGATTGGTGCGTCTTATTACAATGGTTGCACAACTACATTAAATTTTACAAATCGTTATGTAAGCAGTGCCCTTAGTTACGTGAAGTGTACTAGTGGGTAATGTTAAATGACACCGGTGTTATTTATTTGGTGCATGTATGGTTTTTGTAAAGTATGGAGGTACATTAGAAAATTGACGTTCCGGGGCATTATTTTTCATGTTTGCACCAGTGTGATTTGGTGCAATTTTTGCACCGCTAAGTTAAATTTTCATACAACGATGAGCTAGCAGTGCAGTTAATGAAGTAAAATGTGTCGGTGTGGGTAGAATCCCATTGTGTGTCGGTTTTGTGAAGTTTCAAAGGACGCATATCATTGTAAAGGATAGAGCACCAGGAAGAAGGCGTCCAATGAGAAGCCCTGCTATGAAAAATCGAGCAATATATGTCTCAATGCGTTTCTATATACATTTTTGGTGTGTTGGATTAAAATGGTTGTGCCGCTACATTAAATTTTATAAATMATTATTAGTGATGCCATTAGTTGAGAGAAGCATATTCGTGCATAATGTTAAACAACAATGGAGTGATTTATTCAGTCTGTATAAGTTTTTTATAAGATATGGCAGTGCATTTCAACATTGACGGGTCGGGGCATTATTTTTTTGGTATGCCCCAGTGTTGTTGGATATAATTGGTGCACCGCTAGGTTAACTTCTATATATCTTTGATCTAGCAATGTGGTTAATGAAGTGAAATGTGTCGATGCGAGTCGAAGCACATTGTGCCCTAGTTTCGAGGTGTTCCGATGGACGCATCGCTTTGTTTCTAATAATTCTTCATAGTGTGCTTGACGGAACCACACCAATGTATACATGTATTCAATGCCCCAAAGGTGGTGCTCACTGTGTATTTAACACAGTATGCACCACGTTGAGGTGATATGAACCATTAAAGCGCATCGTACAAAACTAAAGAAAACAAATTGAAAAAAATCTCAAACTTCAAACTAAATTGTAATTTTTAATGGATGAAAATTCAAATAGGAAGGTAATAAATAATTAAATCGGTCTCTTTTGTCCTGAGGAGGCATGGTTGCACCATTGAGATGAAATGAAAATTTGTGGTAATTTCCAAAATTTGGAAATGTGTGGAATCTAGTAATGGATTTATCCAAGGCGGTGTAGAGCACCGGAAATGGGGTGTCTTAGGAAAAAGGTGAGCATCAGTGCTTTATTGAGAGTTTGAAAGTAGAGGATGCATTGTAACATTGAAAATAGTTTTGGTAATTTTTTTATTTACCCTAATTCAGTGCGCCTTTAGACAGGTAGGCGCACCAATGGGTGATGTTCAACGACATCAGTGTGATTTATTTAGTGCATATAATTTTATTATAAAATATGGCGGTGTGTTTAAAAATTGACTCTCCAGGGTGTTATGTTTAGGGCATGCCCTGGGGCGATTTATTAAACATGGTGCATCGGTAGGTTAAATTTTATAAATTGTTGAGATAGTGGTGTGGTTAATGAAGTGTAATGCACCAGCTTGGTTATAAGCATGTTTAGGACTGGTGTCAGGGCGGTCCAAAGGACGTACTGCTTCTATTTTTGGTAAATTATCGGAGTGTTGTAGCTTGAATGGCATCAGTGTGGACATATATAAATGCACCAGCAGAGGTGCTCACTATGGAATTATGTTTTGGGTATGCCCCGAGGTGATCAATTAAACTTGGTATACCACTAGGTTAAATCTTATATTGTTGGAATAACAATGTGGTAAATGAAGTGTAATGCACTAGTGCGGATATAAGCCCAATTTGCACCAGTGTAGGGGAGTTCCAAAGGATGCACCGTGTGAAATTTAAAAAAAATATAACCTGAAAAAAATGCCCAATTTCAAGCTAAATGGTAATTTTGATTGGATGAAAATGAAAAAGGGAAGGTAATAAATAGTTTACCTACTCTATTCTTTCCTGAGGAGGCATGGTTGCACCATTGAGAGGAAATGAATATTTGTGGTAATTTCAAAAATTTAGAAATGTTTGGAATCCAGCAATGGAGTTATCCAAGTCAGTGTAGAGCACCGGAAACAAGGTGTCTTAGGGAAAAATGTGATCATCGGTGCTTTCTTGAGAGTTTGAAAGCATGGGGTGCACTATAACAATGAAAATCAGTTTGGTAATATTTTTTTATTTATCTTACCTCGGTGCACCTTTCGACGGGTAGGCACACTAGTGGGTTATGTTCGATGGCACTGGTGCGATTTATTCGATGCATGTAATTTTATTATAAATTATGGTGTTGCTATGGGAAAATGGATGCACTAGGGCATCATTGTTCATGAAATTGTTGGTGCATCTATATGTTAACGATGCACTAATTAAAAYAGGGTGTCTTGGGGAAAATGTGAGCATCGGTGCTTTCTTGAGAGTTTGAAAGCATGGGATGCACTATAACAATGAAAATCAATTTGGTAATATTTTTTATTTATCTTACCTCGGTGCGCCTTTCGACAGGTAGGTGCACTGGTGGGTTATGTTCCATGGCACCGGTGTTATTTATTCAGTGCATGTAATTTTATTATAAATTATGGTGGTGCTATGGGAAAATGGATGCACCAGGGCATCATTGTTCATGAAATTGTTGGTGCATTTATATGTTAACGACGCACTAATTAAAACAAACCTCTGCAAAAATCTCTCTCCATGCACCTTCGCTATGAATAGTGACGATTTGTTTGAACATTTAATATCCGGTGTGGTAATTTTTAGATGCACATCGGTGTGTCTGTGCCATAAAGGTGCACCGACAAAAAAACCTCCGCAAAAACCTTATGTCGCTCGCCTTCGCTGAAAACCTCCACTATTTACAACCAAGGGAAGAAATTTTCAAGGAGGTTCCGTAAAAACCTTTGCTAGAAGGTGTTCTCCTTGTAGTGGATTTACCAAGTAACATGCAGTGTCCACTACCTCTGGCCAAAATTCATGTCCTAACCTGGCACCACTGAGCATGCTCCTTGCTCTTTCCATAAGAATCAAGTTCATCCTTTCTGCAACTCCATTCTATTGAGGTGTGTATGGAGTATTCTTCTACCTTTATATACCACATTTATTATAGGATTCCTCGAATTCATTCCTGCAGAATTCTCCACCATTGTCCATCCTCAACACCTTAATTTTATTCTCTAACTGATTTTCTACAAGAGCCTTAAACTCTTTAAATTTTTCAAAGACTTCATATTTCTTCCTGAAGAAATAAATCCATGTATTATTTGAAAAGTAATATATAAATGAGAAATAGTACACAAAGTTACCTAGTGATGGAATCGTCACAGGTCCAAACACATCATTGTGCACCAACTGTAAAATCCCCTCTTACCTCGTAGCACCAGAGGAGAATCTTACCTAATTCTACTTCCCATATAAGAAATGTGCATTGAAATCAAGATCCAAGGAGAAATTCAACATACCTTTACCATTTAGTACTCGAAGGTCCTTCTCTTTGATATTCCCCATTCTTTGATGCCACAACATAGTCTTTTCTCTGGAGACTACATGAATTTTTCCTTCTACAACTCCAATATTGGAAATAATATTGGAACTATTACATTTGTCACTAATAGCGCTTCCCTACAGCTTATACAGAGTTCCAATTTGAACTCCCCTCAGCAACACCATTGCTCCTCGAACCATCCTAGAGGTTTCTTTTTCAAACACTATTTTTACACTTGCACTGTCCACTTGCTTACATAAATCAAATTCCTAGCCAATCTTGGGATATGTAGAACATCGGGGAGTGTTCTAATCCTACCATCCATGAGCTTCAACTTGAATTTTCCTCATCCTACGATTTTGGTTTTTGAGTCATCTACTAGAAAAACATCAACCCCATCATACCTTTCATACTCGTAAAACCACTCCCTGTGAGGACTCATATGAAAGGATGCACCTAAGTCAACCGGTCATGCCTCATGATCTGCACGTGTTCTTGAAGAATCCAAGTACATATCCCCTCCTTCATTTTCGGAGGTTTCTGCTTTTGTAGAAGAGGCATCATCAGATCCCTTTCCTCTCTCAACACTTTTAGATCTATGTTGTTTCTTGTGATGCCCCTCTTTTCCACTTCTCTAACATACCTTTACGAATTTTCTTGGAGATTTATATCTTCCTCTAGATGTAGATCTCCCACTTGAGGACTTATTTTAATTTCTTTCATGGGATCGTCTTCTTACAAATAAGGAATTTATGCTCTAACTTTCCATATTTTTCTACCTCATCTCCTCCAACAACGAGGATGACACCACATCATCAAAACTTAAAGTAGTTTCATTATTTCCTATGTCCACAACCAAACTATCCCACGAGTTTGGTAAATATCACAATAAATCGATACACTTTTCTTCATCAGAAATATTAACATCAATAGATAATAATTGACTTACCATTGTATTAAAGGCATTTGGATGCTTTGTTACGAAGTCTCCATATTTCATCCTGAGGTTGTGTAGCTTCTTCCATATGAAATAAAATTTTACCAGGGACTTATACTGATACAAAACCCTTAAGTGATTCCAAAATGCCTTGGTTGTAGCTTCCCCTAACACTTTTAATAATACAAAATCTCATAGACACTACCGGATTGTGTTATTTTCCTTACGATCCAACTTTTTCCAGTCTTTTAATGACATTGATGTAATTGTAGTAGCTAGATCTGCAATGACCCATTCATCTTTTTCTACCAAAAGATATTCCATCTTGAGCTTCCACAACTCAAAACTTTTCCCATTAAATTTTTTGAACTCTATTTTTTAACAACTTGCCATTTCTTTTCACCACAAGAATCTATACCATAGAGCTTCCATTGTAGCAAGGTTTATCATAGAACGAAGAAAAACCCTTAGCCACAAAGGCATCCCCTTGAAGCCAATAACTTCTCTGATACCAAATGTAAGGTTTAAAACTTACAATCATGCTTCATAGTGATTCTACTTGACCCAATGAGGACCTTTGTGTAAGTTACTAGTTGTTTGGAGATCGTATTGTAAATTATTATTTATTTCATTTAATTTGCACAAATATACAAGAATTAACCATAAGTTTCTTCACTTTATGTCAGTATTAGGATTAATGTTTATTAATGGGGAATCTAACTCAAGAGGTTGTGGGCAAGGGAAATTTGGTAAGAAAAAATATGACTAAAGTGTTGCACATTTTTTCACTTAGAGTAAGGTATGAAAAATGAAGTTCATTAAAGTAACTAATAGCATTTTTCCACTTTTCAAAGCCAGTGAATATCAAAAAATGCTTGGAAATATAGTCAACTTATATTTTTCTTCTCATTTAAATAAAAATGATAAGATGTAATTAGTTTATTTGTTATTCTATAAATTTTTCATGGTTGATACTATATCGTCCAATCACGCTAGCGTAATTGGATTTCAAGGGTTTCGTTCTGTAAGGAGACCAAGGTTCGAAACTCAAGGTAATCGGGAGGAGACACCCAAAAACTCCAACCATGTTAAAGGCTGGTGTGGCCTAGGCTGGGTGCGAACCCCGGTGGATTTTGATGGCTTAGATGCCCCTGGGTTGTTATTTCTTAAACCACAAGCTACTCCCGCAAGTAATACACACTAGGAAAAAAAATATGTTGTATACTATATCAAAGAATTTGTACTCAGATTTGTACTCTATTGCGAACAAATATTTTAATGAAATTGTATAATATTATTTTTATTTTAATAATTTTTATTGATTGTTATTTTTTTTTAAATTAATTCTATTTTCATAAAATATATATAAATATTTTTTAAAATTATTTTAACTTTCAATTAATCATTTTTCTTACTTATTTTAGTCCACTCTAATTAACTAAGAAAAAACATATTCAAATGATATTTTATTAAGTCAATCAAAATGACTAAAAGATAAATAATTGTTCACTAACTAAATTAAAAACTTTATAATTAACTCTAAAATTATAGAAGATAATGGACATGCCATCTCTCAAATTTTTTTTATGGGGCACTCTTTCCACTTAGTTATGATCTATTAAATCATAACAATAAAATAAAAATATTTGGATGTTATTGTGGAAGAATTTAAATTCATCAATCATATCTATCTAATTTTGATGTTAATAAGGTGTAATAATCTAATTAGGGAGTTAAATATAACATTTAAAATGTCTACCAATATATATTCTAAACCACATTTAGATACATGTTTCACTTGAGAAGTCTTGGTTATCGGGTGCAAGTTCCGGAAATGAAGATTAATACTATGTGATTCATTTCGTTGGTTTTAGTCTCATTTCTTCACCCCTGTGAGCATTACCCGATGCAATGAGTGCTAAGTGGACTATTCAAATCATGAGAATTATTGGTCAATTGCGACTAATACTCATGGATATGGGTCATAGATTAATGATTTACACTACGCAGTTAATCCCGAAAATGATATCTAATATGTTGCACTGTGGAAGCCCCTCTATGCTTAAATAATAAGAGTGAAGGGAGCTCTAAATGGATAGTTCATAAGGCACAATACTTGCTAATGTTTTGCAAATGGGGTAGCAAGCTAAGTGGGATTGATTGTGGGGAAAACTCCACGGTTAAGCTCGCTTGAGCTAGAGGCATCTTGGGATGGATGACCACCTGGGAAGTCCTGGTTACCAGGTGCAAGCCTCGGAAATGATGATTGATGTTATGCGATTCATTTCGCTGGTTTCAGTCTCATTTCTTCACCCTTGTGAGCATCACCCGATGCAATGAGTGCTAAGTGGACTATTCAAATCATGAGAATTATTGGTCAGTTGCAACTAATACTCATGGATATGGGTCATAGATTAATATCTATGCTTAAATAATAAGAGTGAAGGGAGCTCTAACTGGATATTTCATAAGGCACAATACTTGCTAAGGTTTTGCAAATGGGGTAGCAAGCTAAGTGGGCTTGATTGTGGGGAAAATTCCACAGTTAAGTGCGTTTGAGTCAAGGGTGTCTTGGGATGGGTGACCACCTTGGCAGTCCTGGTTACCAATTGCAAGCCCCGGAAATGATGATTGATGCTATGCGATTCATTTCGTTGGTTTCAGTCCCATTTCTTCACCCCTATGAGCATCACCCGATGCAATGAGTGCTAAGTGGACTATTCAAATCATGAGAATTATTGGTTAGTTGCGACTAATACTCGTGGATATGGGTCATAGATTAATGACTTACACTAAGCAGTTAATCCCAAAAATGATATCTAATATGTTACACTGTGGAAGCCCCTCTATGCTTAAATAATAAGAGTGAAGGGAGCTCTAACTGGATAGTTCATAAGGCACAATACTTGTTAAGGTTTTGCAAATGGGGTAGCAAGCTAAGTGGGCTTGATTGTGGGGAAAACTCCACAGTTAAGCACGCTTGAGCTAGAGGCGTCTTGGGATGGGTGACCACCTGAGAAGTCCTGGTTACCAGATGCAAGCCCTGAAAATGATGATTGATGCTATGTGATTCATTTCGCTGGTTTCAGTCCCATTTCTTCACCCCTGTGAGCATCACCCGATGCAATGAGTGTTAAGTGGACTATTCAAATCATGAGAATTATTGGTCAGTTGCGACTAATACTCATGGGTAATAGATTAATGACTTACATACCGAAAATGATATCTAATATGTTTCACTACGGAAGCCCCTCTATGCTGAAATTTCACTCGTTGAAAAAATATATATCATTTTATGACATTTTGTAATTATAAATAAAATGTAGACTTTACAATCCAAAGTAACATCCAAAGGAAGGAAATATACAATAAAATGAGAAATTTGAAAATGAATTATTTCAATAACAACTTGGATTATAATATAGATAACATTTTTTTCTAAAATATTATCATGATTAACAACCATATTTCCAACATTAATACAATTAATATTTACAATAATAACACATGTAAAATATACCAATAAAATGCCATTGCTAATATAAAACAAAATATTAAGTGCCATAGTATCCTTCTAACTCATCTTTTCATTGCTAATATAAAATAAAATATTAAGTTCCTACAACATGTCATAGTATCCTTCTAACTCATCATGTTTCGACCTATGATGGTTTTTCAAGTTTTTATTGTGCACTTATCTAGAAATATCTAATAAGTTTTTTCCTCTCTATTTTTTCTCTGCTCTTTTATCTGAGAATATAAATGATTACCATCATACTTTTAAAAAAAATTATAATGGACATGCTTTAATAATTTCTACATATCTTGCCAACTCTTTTGGGGTTGGTATTTCACATATTTTAGATGATTTCTCTTTTATATGGGAATAATACTTCTCCGTTATTTTGAAGGAGATATTTTATTTCTAACATTATATCTGTGCGGTTTTGAACAGGATTAATATTTCTTTGTGGTTTTTATTTTTTTTTTACGAGAATAATCTATGTAGTTTCTCTCGGTGAGGGGAACTTCTCTGTCGTTTTTCGAATGCTCTCTGTAATTTTGAATAATTTTTTGTTCCACTTGGATGTGTGTTAGTGAATTATTTTTGGCTTCTTCAACCGGTTGATCACCTGGACACGTAAAATGAGGTGAGTCACTTTCTACTTGATTCAATTTTAATGTGTGAAAATTAAAGAGATTTAAATTTATTTTATTTATTTTTATTTATTTATTAAGTTTCACAAGTAAAAGTTGATTTGAGAAATAATAATTGATATCATTATTATCAATTAAAAATTTATTTTCCATTTTTAAAGTCAATCCAAAATAATAGTTGTTACATTTTTTCTCTTCTTTTCAATATGAGCACTCCACCACCTATTCCAAAAACTCAGCATAACAGGGGGAGGCCCCCCAAAATCACCCTAGAGATCCTTTACAATTATATGGAATCAATAGAAAAAATAAGAGAAGAGAGAGATGCCAAAAGCCAAATAGAGTTAGAATCATTAGAAAAAATGAGTAAAGAAAGAGATGCAAAACTCCAAATAGAGATAGAGGCAATGTTTGATAAATAGACTCTTCAAATATACCATTCAAACTCAAATAGAGGATAGATTCTTGGGTTAGTCAAAAGAGATTAACTGCAATATTGGAGTCAAACAAGGTTGTCCCTTGTCCCCTACCCTTTTTGGCATATACATTGACAAGTTAGAAGGGTTGTGTCAGTCCTACTCTCACTGGTATAGTCATCAATATTCTTATTTATATCGATGATCTTGAAAACCAACTAAGAATCCTCAAGGATTTTTGCTCCAATATGGGTATGATTGTTAATACTGATAAGACTAAGGTCATGATTATTAAATCCAATAAGATCACTTATGATACCTTCGTATATGACAACAACAAATTGGAGGAAGTAACTTCATACAAATATCTTGGAATTTATATTCACCACAAGCTCAACTGGAATTATAGCATTGAGAAAAGGATTATTGGGGGATGGAAAGCTTATTATGGGCTTGAAAACAATTGTAAATGAGTTGATCTTTGGAGTTGGGATAAGAAGAAACTCCTCTTTGAGACTCTTTTTACACATGTTATTCTTTATGGATGTTAATTATGGGGTTGTATTATCTCTCGTGAATCCTGGAGAAAGATAGAGAAAATACAAAATAATTTTATAACCTATAATCTCAAAATTAAAGGAAATACGCCCTATCTCACCCATTGACTAGATACCTAATGTATAAGAACAAGCTAAACATGGAAGAGAAGAGGCTTCCTAAAAAAATTTCAAAATCAAGTCATAGCCACCATCGACTCAAGCTAGGATGGCATAAAGATGCTCGATCTTGGAGAAACTATTAGGGTATCATGGAAGACACCATTTTGCATAATAAAGATACTATTAAAAAAATCTTCAAATCAAAATTTAAGGAAAAAATGTGGGGTGATAAAGAGTTAGAGGAAAAAAGAAAATTAAGATATTATAAGAATGTAATCATCCCTAATTTAGAAGATAAAAATTATCTATATGTTTTGACAAGTGTAAAGAAAAAAAATAAACATTGTTAATTAATCCAATTTTAAGCATTCCATAATAATTAATATATACAAACACAATCCATAAAATTTTATAACATAAAATTTTGAAGATGCTTATGGGAAAAAGGATCTAATCTATTGAATTGTGTCTAGGAATAGGTTGCAATAATAATACTTGGTCCTAAGCATCAAGTGAGTCATGCATTTAATGATTATATTTCTAAACCAATAAACATGGCTGGTTTCATTTAAGATTCATATGGAAAAGTAATGAAATCTTAAATGAAAATTTACTTTCCACTTCCTCTTTAGTATAATCATAGCTCCTATCATGTTCTGGAAAATCATCTTAAACTATTATATATTATATTTTAACATTAATATTTACATATATTTCAACTTTGAAATCTGAAACCTGCAACTCATCCATTATATATTATATTTTAACATTAATATTTATGTAGATTTCTTTGAAATCTGAAACCTGCAACTCATGTTTGATCACTGAAATAGCTCTATTGAATATGCCATACATGATTTACATGACGAAAGATACGAATCATTGATTGCAACATGCATAGTTACTGAACCAATAATGAAAACCAAATGACCAACTATTATTTTCATCCAAAAATTTGCGTAGTCCTCAGCAATATGAGTTGACAAATTGTTGAGGAATGCAATCCTCTACATTTCCATAAAAAAATCCATCATCTTCTATAAGTTCTACGACTGATGTGCTCTCCACGCCGAAAATTGCTGGACCAGCCTCGGCCGATCCAGGGTGGTGGACCAGATCTAGCTGCCGGGACATTACTATTCCTGTTTCTGTCATTCTGAATTTTTCCACCCAGCCGATCGAACACGCTTACTTTGCCATTATCTGTTGTTATATTAGTTTCAACTATCTGGATCTTCATGGCTTTGCCATCCAGTGGCACGCCGTCGTAGGTCTCCATCGCTCTTAATGCTTGCCCTCTGCTACTATACTCGACCTCTGCTGTGCCTTGAGACCGCCCATTCTCGTCGTGATGAAGCGTGGAGCGCTTCAGATGCCCAAATTGCCCGAACAATTCCCGAAGATCTCCCACAGAAACGTTTTTGTCCAAGTTTGATATATAAAGTTTTGTCTCCTTTTCTTCTTCAGCATCCCTATCTGTTCGCACTCTGCTCCTCTCCATCTGGCCATTTGATGCTTTCGACCGTTTAAATGCTGTAGAACCTCTGATGCTCAGAGGACCGCCAATATTTTTATTATCGCTTCCTTCTCTGCTCACTAATCTCATCGCCCCATTTCTATGTCGATTGCCCATTGAACTCACCCTGTTCTTCGTCATTATTTCATTCTCCCGCATACCAGAACTTTTCAGACGCCACAGTCACTGATTTCTCCAACTTTTTACCTTCCTCTATCATCTATATATAAGTTGCTATCATCGTTCCACCCAACCGACGTGAACGTCGGCTGTGATATCGCAATGTTACCATATTTATTCATCATCCGCGTTTTAAGATTTTTTTTTTTTTTTCTTTTTTTTCAAGTATGTGGTATAAGTAAATATGGAGTACAATTAAAGTAAAGTAAGAATAGAACTTGAAACTTTCTTTACATATTTTTTTCATTTATTTAACACTTATCAATCGATTTATATTCATATTCGACAAATCATTTTTTTCCATTATCATTATTAATATTTTTTTAATCTTTTTATAAATAAAATAATAATTATGCAATAAGTATGCTTTCTCATGTACTTTGATGTCCTCCCACTCGAGGTTGAGGTTGATAATTGACTCTTACTATGACCATAGTAAGTAGACTTTGATCATTGAATCATTAAATGAAATGAAGTTACTTTGCTTTCTCATGTACTTTGATGTCCTCCCACTCGAGGTTGAGGTTGATAATTGACTCTTACTATGACCATAGTAAGTAGACTTTGATCATTGAATCATTAAATGAAATGAAGTTACTTTGGATGGTTTTGACTAAATCAATTTTGATGATTTCTTTTGCTCTTAAAACTAGATTATATATAGTTTGTTATTATCAATATTAAAATAATAATTTAATTTAAGGTTATAACTTAGTTATATGTTAAAATGGGTATGGGACCAT
Organism: Picea mariana; assembly: GCA_032191745.1. Taxonomy (NCBI): domain Eukaryota; kingdom Viridiplantae; phylum Streptophyta; class Pinopsida; order Pinales; family Pinaceae; genus Picea; species Picea mariana. Next base: position 371,757 of record JASDQU010100552.1, read on the forward strand.
TTTATTTTGTGGGAAAGGAAAACTTTTAGCATATTTATTTTGATTATTTAATTTATTAAGGTGTGTATATCTTACTTCTTTCTAAATGTTAACTTATGATTTAAAGGAGAAAACATATGTTCTTAACTCTTAGGCCCACTTAAGTTGTAAACTTAATCACGAGTGTCATGTAGCTATCACCATATTAACTTAATCACTATTGCACTAAGTTGATTTCATGATCACCCAATGGGTTAGCTCAGTTAATTTGAATGTAATATCCTGGTCTCGATCCTTCGAACTTGATCTTATTTATATTGTAATTTTGTTTTTCATCACTGTGTTTTGTTCCACACAATGAGGTAGCTGCCATGGTGATTTTGAAAACCTATAAACATTATTATTTTGAAATCAATAAAAAAGTTCCAAGGTTGACTAGGTGGAGAACATTGATGGGGCTATGAGTCCACTAGAAGAGTTTAAACACTACTCTGAAATACCTCTATCATATAATGATTTGTTTTATGTGTGGGCCTCAAATCTAGTGATGCCTATGTTATAAGGCTTGGTGTAGCCTTGCACATGTAGATGATGAGGCAAGAAGCCTATTTAATGTAAATCATTTCTTGATGTTTATAACAACATTTATGATCACAAAAAAATACTTCTAAACATTGAACAAGGTCTTACATGCATGCATTAACCCTAAACCCTAGAATTGTCTTCTCTAGAAGTAAACAAGATCTCCATCCAAAAGACTCAAGGTAACCATTGAGCTAAAGTAGTTGATGAGCTTATGAAATTAGTTTCATGTATGAGTTTTTTTCCACGAAAAAAAAGTGTAATTTTATTCATCTGAAGAGAACAAAATTACATTATGTAGGTGCCTTAAGCACGACCCAATCTTGGGTAGAGAGATCCCAAAGGGACACAAAAGCTGGATGGTAAGCCACAAAGAAAAAATAAAAATAGGAACTGGGGAAAACAAACCCCAAATAGACCAAAAATCACGGGTTGAAAAGTCTCGCCACAACAATAAACCCAGAAAAGCAATCCCAACAAAACCCTGGTGGCCGGAAGGACCAGGTCAGAGTGGTATGAAAACCATCACAACGGCAGAACCAGATAGTAGCAACATTGAAGTAGACCACGACCAACAGAAAGAGAAGACCAAAAACTGCACGCCCTCTCATAGGACCTTAAAGTGCCACGCACAACACTGCACCCAAAATGCCACGCACAACACCACACGCCCAAGGATAAGACCTCAAAGCTCTGGAACAACCCCCTCCAGATAGGTGGAAAACCATCGACCGCCACCAAAAGGATTGGGAACTGAGCATACATCAAACCCTGAACAACCAAAGAAACCGGAGAGAGGAACCGCAAACCAGGAGCAAAACAAAGCAGAAGATCAAGCACCAAGACCCAAACCCAGATCTGCGCGCCCACAAAGGATGATATGTCACATGAAGAAAGAACTCCAGAAGGAAACCCCAAGAGATCCAAGTCGGGGGCAAGTAGACAAACAAACCTCCAAAGAGAACCCAAAGGCATGTCAGACCAGGTCTGAGAAGCATACAATCCTCTCAAGAGAAAGATAGGGTCCAAAAACTCCAAACCATGGCCAAAAAAGTTTGAAACTCGGCACTCAAACTCTGAAACCAGAAACATGAAGCCCATGGTATGCATCAAACCCTGACAACAACCCAAAACTAGAGAGGGAGGCCAGATGGAGACACCACGTATGCCTACAGGAAAAAAGAGGAAGCCTCACGGAGACAAATCCGATGAAAGAGAAGAAGAACTGAGACAACCAGAAAAAATAGAGGACACAAGCACCAAAAACAGCACCACCATCCAGCAAAAAAAACCCGATCTGGATAAGAAACGATGGAGCAGAGAAAAACAAGAGAGTCGAAGCAAGATCTCTGCACCAGGAGGACCACACCAGCAAAAGAAGAACCCTGGCCACCATCAAAAATATGTTTCATCCAAAGAGGAGAGCCTGATCTGCAACATCCAGAGAACGAGAACTCCCTGTAGAGAAAGAAAGCGTTGCAATGGGGAAAGAATCCAGGGAGAAGGAGGCTTTGACGGTGAAGGCGAACTATGGGTAGTCGCCAAGAAAAATCACACACTGCACTCGATCTCTAGAAGAAGAAACAAATCATGGGGTCTGCGGCCAGGAAAACCCTAGCCACAGACCCCCCAGTATTCCCCCCAAACTTTTTAGTTCATGCAAGTTTCATATATGAGTTATGATTAAGATATTTCATATATGAATTATGAACATATGTTTGGTAGCCTTCATAATACAAGAGTGTTATGAGGAAAATTAGGAATGGTGAGTTTCAATTGATTTGAAATTTTGATCTTGATTTTATTGTAAGAGTTATGTAAGGTAGATTGGCATTTAAATATTGGAGGCTTGTTTATGTTGACTGTTGTAAAACCAAACTCTATTGGGTTTTTTGTTTTTTTTTGTAAATGGTCTATTGCATTGTAGAAAATTGACTTACATACCATTGCTCACATTACATTATTAGACCAACAAACCCATCTTTTCATGTTGATAATGTGTAAGTACATTATAATAAATTGATTGTTTCAAGTGGAATTTGTCATAAAGTCTCTGGTTCTAGTTTGGTCAAGATTTGAAACTAATTGAGTCCATTTGGATTAACAATTGTTACTGTGATTGGTGATTGAGACACCTTCCATCTACATATTACAAAGAAGAAGGAAGAATCCCATGAGATTTTCTTTGAAAAAATATACATATAAATTCTTGAAAAATAGTTAGAAATGAATAAAAAATTATATTAGTAGAAACCAAATTTAATGTCAAATTTATCATTAACGAGTCCAACACCTAAGGGGTTGTAGGTGTGGGGGGGATTATATTAGATCCCAAAGGATAAATGAAAGCAACCTTTTCCTAAGGCTTAGGAATATTCACAAATAATCAAGCCGAGGCCTGTGCCCTTCTCCGGGGTCTACTCTTTGCAAAGGAATCCAACATAAACTCTTTGATTGCCATCAGATACTCAAGTGTCATTATCAAATCGATGGTTATGAAATAACTCGTGTCAAATAATAAGCTTGTTTTGATAATTGCTTGAATCAACAAGGTGGTTAATATCCTAAACATGGTTTCATACTTTTAGGTCTTGAGAGAATTTAATTCCCAAGCCAATTCTTTAGCTAATGAAGTCGCCTCTCTTAATCAAGGGGGCTTGAGGAAAAATGGGGGGTGATTTCATCACATAATACCCTATGTCTCCAAGGTTTATGAACTCAAACCACATTTCATCTCCATTAATTACCACATGTTCCAAAATATCTCATATCAAACCTCAAGCATGGGGAGGGGATATTAAAGGATGTGACACCATCTCATTGGCATGTTGGAATTAACCTATATCATGTCTATTGAATTCCTCACTATGGTGTCTCATCAATGAGGTGGGATAATGAAGCATACCAAGGTGGGAATTTGTATTAGCTCTTGGAGTAACATCAACCAACCTGGAACTCATCTATAAGAGTTTTTCTTGGTACTTGGTTGGTTTATTAGAAATTTTGTTTTTGGGCTACAACATTGGGGTGTTTCTAGTGGATAATTATCAGGGTGCTCTGGTTTTTGGAATTTCTTTGGGGTCTAGTTCCTAGAATTCATCATTAGGTTTTAGCTCTCAATCAAAGGGCGATTTTTATGCAACATCTTCGTATGGTGGCTCTTTCTCTATTATTTTGCGGTATTAATATTTCTAGCTCTCTAAGTTTCACCTGTAATCAAATTATGTTACTCTTTGCTTTGGTTTTTAAATGTCTAGGATATGAATTTCTAGTTTTATTTGGGATAGGATGTGATGGCCTTTTTAAGTCTAGTCTTAGAAATTTATGGAAATATAGTGTTCTAGTGATATTGATGTTTGGTATGTGGAGCAAAGGATCTTTTCTATGTGCTAGATATACGTCTCTCCCTAGACAGATTGATTCTAGTTTGGATATGCCATGTTCAATTACCTTTTCTCTAGGTTTAGAAATTATGGATTACATGGAAGCATGGGAGATTTGAAGGGCTCTTAGAAGGCATCAAGAGTCTATCCAATGCAATAGAACCTTTGTTTTCTTGGTGACCTCCAAGGTCCATGAAAATGAAGACCAATGCACTACATAAAATGAAATAATTATGAATGTCTTGGTCCAACAAAGGCATAAAATAGATGTTTTGGAAGAAGAATGGCATATGTTAAGAAACATAGTCATTGACCTCAATAAATATTCCCACTCTACAACTTCAAACCAGAGGATATCAATCAACTCAGTTCAAACGTGTCTTAAGGAGGAGGAGATAGTGCATCAAATAAAATATGACATGGGCATTGGACAACATATTTCTCTTCCTTCCAATGTAGGTCAAGAGGAGGCTAACGACCACCATGTGTTTCATTAATCTTTATGTTTTTCAAATTAATTATTATATTGGGCATTTTTTTTAAATAGTATACCTCCAAGAATAGTTGGGATGTAATAATTGTAGACACTTGCAAACTCTCTTATGTGGCTCATGAATTGTCAATTTTGTATTGAACTTCATAACAATACTACTTGTATGCTTGTTGTTTAGTTGTGCTACAACTTTTTTTAATATAATATTTCCCAATTTCAGTTAAGAAAAAACTCCAACACCTAATCTACAAGAACGGTGTCAATTCCCGCTAGCTCAATCAATTAAGGTATGGGTTTTGTTTGCTAGGCGACCTAATTTCAATACCCTTACGGTGAGTTTAGTCGGGAGGAGACACCCAAAAATCCAGCCATGTTAAGGGTTGGTGTGGCCTAGGCCGGGTGCGATCCCCGGGTAATTTTGACAGCTTAGATGCCCCTGGGTTGTGGTTTCTTAGCAAATGGTTAAAAATGTTGGCCCAACAGGTTACGGGCACATTTCTAACAAACAAAAAAATCTACAAAAATTGTAAGAATATACCTTTTTAGAATTTGTATGAAAAAAACAATGTGTAAGACAATTTACGTTGATTGGACACCCTTCGTTGAAAACTATTTAAGTCAATAATTAACTTAATAACTAAGTCAAAATTTTAACTCTCATTCAAAAATTCATTTAAATTTCAACCAAGAGTTTGTTAAACTCAAGACCAAAAGTTTAGATATTATTCATAGTTCAAAAACTTTAGAATGAGAATTCAAATATAAAAGAAGAGAAGTTGCAAAGAAGGAAGACCAAATTTTAACTCTCATTCAAAAATTCATTTAAATTTCAACCAAGAGTTTGTTAAACTCAAGACCAAAAGTTTAGATATTATTCATAGTTCAAAAACTTTAGAATGAGAATTCAAATATAAAAGAAGAGAAGTTGCAAAGAAGGAAGACCTTGGCTTAAAGTTGTGAATAAGTGTTCCATGTATGGGGAGTTGTAAAGTTCAATACTAAGATATAAGTCAATTGTACCTCCAAGATATTAGTTTATTAGTTCTTTGTGTCTATAGGAACTCTAGGAAGCTCACTTGTCTTTTTATTTTCCTCATGAGGGAGCCATTATGACTCTGCCCGATCAGTACCTATAGTCATTATGTTGATATCCATCTCTTTACCAATCCAATTATCTTTCCATTAGGTAAAAAAATTCGGACCAAGCACAAATCTGTCCGGGTTACAAATTGGTGGAATACGGGTCAATCTCGGGAAATTTTTTATTATCTCGAGAAAGAAATTTATAGTGGGTGGATAAGTGCCATTGAAGTGGCCATTGGTTGGCATGCTTCTTTCGTTGGTTTGGAATTTTAAGCATCTACATGATTGGGCTATTCATCTACTCATTCTCAACTCAAAAGTTGGGGCATGGTTACAAAGTGATTTGATTTTCTATGTGAACATGATTCTATTAGTTAAAACAAAAAGCAAAATTGCAATGTTTTCGTTAATCATAAATAAAACGAAAAGAGGAAACGACTCCCACTTGATTTTTGCACCCCTTAGATTCGTAGGAAAATTGATCAATGATTATCAAATTAGATACAGTATTCATTACAATGTTCTAGCATTGAATGCCATGTGCGAATCAGTCAGCAACATGGTGCTTCACAACTACATAGCATAACAAAATTTTAAAATAAGGTATGCATATAAGCCATTGATATTAACATAAAGTATTGTGTCACTATTATTGTCATTTTTTGTTATTATGAAAGATGGTTGTTTCGGGTGTCCTCCATCTTTACCTTCATCACCCAAAGGGTTGTGGCCTTTAAACTTATGGGATTACCAAAATGAACCCCAGGCATCAGAGGAAATTTGCTCCAAAAATGTGTTTTCTAAGGAAATTAGAAATAATAATATGTGTGTCACATCAAAGTCATATATGCCACATCACATTGTCATATAAGTTAGGCTATCTAGAATTACAAAATGAGAGTTAAAAATAATAATGAGAAGTTTAGATTCGTGTGCATACAGTCATATAATAAATAATTACTATTAATATATAATATGAAAATAGAATAAATGATGATGATGATGATGATGGTTGACGTCCACTGAAACCAAAATCAGTCTATCGGACCATAAGAAAGGCAAGAGATTACTTAGATTTTTTTTAAATGTTATTCTATGCTTGAAAAGCATTAAGAAAAGTGTTCCAAGGTCACCAAAGTTTTGATGACTTAGAAGATTAGGAAGGTCGGTATTGTGACAAATATTTGGAAATTGGGATCTAATTTGTGTATACGCAGAGCATTCTAGGAGAAAGTGATTTTCATCTTCAACCTTCTTGGTGTCACAAAGGTGACATATTCTTTCTTTCCATGATGTTTTGGGGATTGTCCAATGCCCAATTTCATATATTCATAATATATGATATTAATAATTTATATTATATTCATAATATAATAATATATAATATAATTATAATAATATGATGATGATGATGATGATTAATGTCCATTGAGATCGAATTGGTCTATCGAACCTGAAGAGGGTAATGGATTACTTGCAATTCCTTATATTTTTGTTTATGTGCTCGAAAAGCATTAAGAGAAGCTTTCCAAGATCACCATAGTTTTGTTGAGTTAAAATGTTAGGAAGGTTGGTAGTGTGACAAATATTTTGAAATTGAGACTTAATCTGGGTATAGGCTAAACAATCTAAGAGAAAGTGTTATTCATTTTCAACCTTCTTAGTGTCACAAAGGTGACACACTCTTTCATCCCATGGCGTTTTAGGAATTGACCAACGTCGAGTATCACTATTGAGATCATGAGAATTTGTTCTTATCTTAGCAAGACTTTTTATTTTCTTTACACTTGTCAAAACAAAGGAATGATTTTGATCTTCTAGATTAGATTTGATTACATCCTTATAATAACTTGATTTTCTTTTTTCCTCTAACTCTTTATCACACATTAGAACAAATATGTATTATGATATAATAATATATTATAATAATATTAAGGACAATAAGTATGTTTAACTCAATTGGATGAATGTTAGCATTATATGGAGGCTTTGAGGCTAAGCCCCCCACACTATGCACCCTGAGGCATAGAACCTCGTGTGGGGGTTGCAGGCCTTCCCCTCCCCCTCCCCTTTTTTTCGCATTCCTGCAAAATTTCCTAGCCTCTTGTTTCAATATCTCGACATTCTTTCTCGACTCCTCGTCTCAGGTTCCTGTGCATTTTACGAGCCCTCTTTACATTCCCTTCCTCCCTGCAGCGGCGTAATCAGGTCGGACCCCGATGGTACCCACGTGCACATCACATGGATCGGGACACATGGTGGACTTGGACGTTCCCTTCCTCCCTGCATCAACACCCAAGCCTTCACACGACTTCACATTTACTGCAAGCCTATGCAGGCAGTGGTTTTGAACAAGCCAAGATCTCCAGCTCCCATGTCATCTCTCCAGGATCTCCAGGCTCTCGGCCCTCTTCTGTTGATTAAGGTTGGTTGTCATTGATGTCAACCCTTGAAGAAAGCCCCTTAGCACAAAGGTTTGGGTAATGGACCCAATATTGTTTGATGTAAATATGACTCATTATTGTTTTGCCATGGTTGATAAGAAGTAAATATGGATGAACTCCAAAGTGGTCCCCTTATGGTGAAAGCCCTCACGGGAAGACGCTTTGTGGAGTAAGAGAAACCATGCTTAATTGTGGAATAATGAGATGAAGGAAAGTGAATTTGTCAAGGAAAATATCCTGGATGGATAGTGCTTGTCATTTCATTTCTGGTGGTATGTATAACGCCACATAATTCCTCACGGTTAGAGAGTTATGGCCATGAGAAGTTGGAGACCCCGGGTTTGGGTAATGGACCCAAGTTTGTTTGATGGGTAATGGTATGAGTTATGATATATTTTCAAATAATATTATTCTATATGGATAGTACATGTCATTCCATTTCTGGTGGTATATAGAATGTCACATAAATCCTCACGATTTGAGAGTTATGGCCTTACGAAGTTGGAGGACCCTCACATGTCATCTGGAAGCCCCAAAAGGTCAAAGTAGTCAAAGAGGTTTAAGAGATTTTAAAAGGTAAATAATAAAGTGAAGTGATGAGTGTATTATAATTCAATGTGAATACAAAATAAATTATTTCAATAATAAATTTAATGGAGAAATTAGAAGGGGACCCAACCCTAAAATAAGGAAAGTGGGCCAAGTGACCTAGAAGATGTTTTTAAGGAAGCTACTTGGAGAGTATAAATAAGAGGCAAGGCTCTCTCATTTGAATTACACTTGAGAATATTGAATATATATAGGTGTTTGAGGTAAAAAAATGATATCTAAGCCGAAATTATGAGGAAAGTGAAGAAAAGAAGGCTGAAATGCAAGGAAGGATAAATTCTTTTGATGGTGTTTTCTAAGGTATGTTATTTACAGGTCATCTCACCATTTTCACTATAATTTTTCTTCTATAATGATTCAGATCCTGAAATTGCTATGAAAGTGAGAAAACATATCCAAGTATCTGTGGTTAAAAATTAATTTTGTGGGTCGTATTTTGGGAGTTACACTCCGTGGAAAATAGGGTTTGTGGCTAGTCCTGAAACTAGTCAAAATCAGGTGTTTCGGGTAAAAAGGTCCTAACTTCTTCATAACAGATCCAAATTTAGTGAGACCAAATGTGTTGGTTAGGGTACAGTCTATAGTATGTTTTGTAATATTTTTAGATCATTTCATCAAATATTTTGTGTGGGGCACGCTCTACAAGGTCGCTCTCTAGAATAAGCCAGAATTCAGCAAGGTATGTCATTTTTGCTATAACTCCTTTTCTGAGAGGTTCCAAGTAGTGACACTTGGAGGAATTGCAGAAAACACATTGAACAAAATTGTATATCAGTTTCATATCTTTATTCATTACAGGTACAAAGTTATGATTATTTCAAGTCAGGGTTGTTGACTAATCCAAAACTAGTCTTGTAAGATTAAAGAAAAGTTTGATGAAAATGCTAGTCTCTTGTTGTTAAACTTAAGGAAGGTTTGAAGGAATGTGATCATATACACCAGGTCTATTACAGAGCTACAAATCAGATTTAGATGATGAAATTGATGAGGGCTTTTGGTTGAGGTACATGTTGAATACATGGTTGAGACAAGTAGTTAATGAGTTGGCACATACATGAGGTTTTATAGTTGATGATGTTGGTACATATTGATGAGTCATAGTTGATTATTAGTTGACACATGATTGGTACATACTTGGTACATGGTTGGATGCACATGTTTATGGTACAGGTTGATTACAGGTTGGTGTATGGTTGATGCACTTGTTTATGGTACAGGTTTATTACAGGTTGAGATACAGGTTGATGCATGGTTGATGCATGGTACAGGTTTACAGCGGTATATCTCACAGTGATATTATGACAGTGGTTCCATCATTCTACTTCTACTTCAGGGTGGCATGACGGGGCAAGGACAGGTGGTTGTAGCCACCTTTCGGTTGTAGCCGGAGAACATTGGGGGTTGTAGCCTCCTTCTGGTTGTAGCCAAGGAATTGGGGAGTTGGAGCTTCCCTCAGGTTGTAGCCTGAGAAACTAGGGGGTTGGAGCCTCCTTCCAGTTTTAGCTAGAAAACAAAGGAATTTGGTGCTTCCAATGAATGTAATTCTTCAAGACATATAAGAAAAAGCATTATGTGGTTTTCTTCGGATTTGGGTTTCCACATAAAACACTGGTGTACTGTGTATGTGTGTGATTGTTTATTTCTTACTGCTCATTATTGGATAATAATTCTACATTGATATAACATTTGAAGAAAAATGATTATAATTACGCTATTACTAATTCACCCCCCCTCTTAGTGATCCAACAATTGGTTTCAGAGCAGGTTCCTTCAGAAATCAGTTTAACCACTGAAAGGTAGATCATGGAGAGTACCAACTCGTATAAAAATGGAATACCATAGTTTGATGGACAGAAGTATGCTTTTTGGAGCATAAGGATGAAGACATATATACATGCACAGGGATTTCAAGTTTGGCAATCAATTGTAGATGGATACACAGCACCAGCAGTTCCACCAACAAATGACAAAGCAGTGAAACTCAGTGAGAATAATTCTAAAGCCATAAATTCACTTTTGAATGGTCTTAGTGATATGGTATTCACCAAAGTTGCACATTGTAAATCTACTAAAGAGATTTGGGACAAGCTTCAAAATATTTATGAAGGAGATTCAAAAGTCAACGCAGCAAAGCTTCAAACTTACAGAGGTCAGTTTGAACAACCAAAAATGAAGGAAGATGAAGATATCGCATCCTAATTCTTACGAGTCGATGAAACAATGAATGCAATCATAGGATTGGGAGAAGAAATCGAAGAATCTGTAATTGTTCAAAAGGTACTAAGATCTCTTCCTATGAGATTCAACCCTAAAATATCAGCACTAGAAGAAAGATCAGATCTAAACTCAATAAGCATGGACGAATTGCATGGAATCTTCATAGCATATGAGATGAGAACTAAACAGAAAAATCCAGATGTAAAAGAAGTAGCCTTCAAAGCATCCAAAAGATCAAAGCAAAAGAAAAAGGAACAAGAAGAATATAGCAGTAGCAACGACGTCTCGGAAGATGATGAAGAAGTGGCCAACTTCGTCAAAAGACTAAACAAGGGAACCAATGGTAGGTATAGAGGTAAGCTTCCTTTAATTTGTTTTAATTGTGATGGTATTGGTCATTTTTCTAACAAAATTCCTCATAAGAAAAAGAGAAATGATGAAGGTTACTCAAAAGGCAGACAAACATATAAAGGTAAAAGAACTACAAAGAAATTTTTCAAGAAAAACTTTTGCACCAAAGAAGACATCTCATCATCATATGAAGATGAAGTTAGTGATCCAGTGAATCAGGGAGAGTTCTATTCATGGCAGTAGAAGACTCTGATAAAGAAGACTCCAAAGAAGCATATCAAGAAGAAACTGAAGAGGCAGAAATTGACTTCTGAGAAGAATTAATGAGTACCATAGAAGTTATCAGAAGAGAAAAGAAGAAAAACAAGAAACTACAAGCAGAACTAGATAAGAAAAAAGATACTCAAGAACTAGAACAAATGATCACAAAATTGAAGGTTCAAATAGAAGAAGATAAAAGAATTGAAGAAACACTCAAAGAACAGCTAGAAGGAAAGGACAGGATCATTGGAAACCTGGAAGCATAAATTGTCACACTAAGAAAGGATATTCAAAAGAAAAATATGCAGAATAGCTCAAAAGTTCTGGATGACATTATCAGCAGTCAAAAATCTTATCTTGACAAGTCTGAACTTGGATACAATCAGACAAAAAAGGGATCAAGCTCAAAAACAATAGAGCAAGAAACAAATCCAAAAAGCTATGCAGAAACAATCAAAAGGGATAAAAAGATATACAACGAAGATTACAGGGACACTCCTCCACTGAGAAGAGTCAGATTTCAGAATCAACAACAGATAGACAAGCCTCAAGAAGAAGAAGGACTCATAAGAGCACCTCCTTTCATAATATCTTCAAATACCAGGTATCAAACTATATTTTTTGGTTTATGTTATGCATGTAATAATTTTGGACATAAAGCTGTAAATTGCAGAGCTAACAACAGAAACAATAACTACTTTGAGAGCCATACACAAAGGGGTTATTCAAGAAGACCTAGTAAAACACAGAGAAGAAGTTACAACAGGTTTGAATCTTTGAGCACTGAAGTGGAATGTTACAAATGTAACAATTTTGGACACATGGCCAAAAATTGCAGAATGACAGTCCCTCCTAAAGAATCTCAACAGAGTTACAAACAAGAACCTCAGAAAATGACATGGATAAGAAAGCAAGATCAGTATAGCAATGAAGAATGCACAGTCGCTCTACAAGCTAAACAGAAGAAACATGGTTGGTATGTTGACAGTGGATGTTCAAAACACATGACAGGTGATAGAGACAAGTTTCTTACATTGCGAAAGGAAAGAGATGGATCAGTCTCCTTTGAAAATGATGATTCATCCAAAATCATTGGAAAAGGCACAGTCTGAATTGGGAACAAGAATGAAAAGGCAGAAAATGTTCTACTAGTAGAAGATA
>JASDQU010100552.1:402042-413149 GCA_032191745.1 Picea mariana
CAAAAGAACAAGTGGCAGACATCTTTACAAAACCACTTCCATGGGAATCCTTTGAATATCTTCACCAAAGACTTGGAGTTATTTCTACTCCAAAAATGAATTCTTTTTTAATGTTTTTTGAATGATTATCTTATATGTCTTATATGTACACGAGGAAGCACCATAAGAGGATAGTCTGTCAAGGGGAGTAGCCCCGGATGGAAAGATACCTTTGCCATTGATGACAAAGGGGGAGAGATTTATCAGATGCAGAGGACAGAGGCATGGTTCCAAGAGGAGCATATTTATCACATGCAGAGGACAGAGGCATGGTTCTAGGGGGAGCATGATTTATCATATGCAGAGGACAGAGACATGGTTCCAGGGGGAGCATGAGTGATATGATTTCAATGTTGCATCAGAGTTGGTTCCAGGGGGAGCATGAGAGATATGATTTCAATGTTGCATCAGAGTTGGTTCCAGGGGGAGCATGATTTATCATATGCAGAGGACAGAGGCATGGTTCCAGGGGGAGCATGAGTGATATGATTTCAATGTTGCATCATAGTGTTTCCATCAATGCCAAAGGGGGAGATTGTTGATTAAGGTTGGTTGTCATTAATGTCAACCCTTGAAGAAAGCCCCGTAGCACAAAGGTTTGGGTAATGGACCCAATATTGTTTGATGTAAATATGACTCATTATTGTTTTTTCATAGTTGATAAGAAGTAAATATGGATGAACTCCAAAGTGGTCCCCTTATGGTGAAAGCCCTCACAGGAAGACGCTTTGTGGAGTAAGAGAACCCATGCTTAATTATGGAATAATGAGATGAAGGAAAGTGAATTTGTCAGGGAAAATATCCTAGATGGATAGTGCTTGTCATTTCATTTCCGATGGTATGTGGAACGCCACATAATTCCTCATGGTTAGAGAGTTATGGCCATGAGAAGTTGGAGACCCCAGGTCTGGGTAATGGACCCAAGTTTGTTTGATGGGTAACGGTATGAGTTATGATATATTTTCAGATAGTACTATTATATATGGATAGTACATGTCATTCCATTTTTGGTGGTATGTAGAACATCACATAACTCCTCACGGTTTGATATTTATGGCCTTACGAAGTTGGAGGACCCTCATATGTCATCTAGACGCCCCAAAAGGTCAAAGTAGTCAAAGAGGTTTAAGAGATTTTAAAAGGTAAATAATAAAGTGAAGTGATGAGTGTATTATAATTCATTGTGAATACAAAATAAATTATTCAATAATAAATTTAATGGAGAAATTAGAATTGGACCCAACCCTAAAATAAGGGAAGTGGGCCAAGTGACCTAGAAGATGTTTTTAAGGAAGCTACTTGGAGAGTATAAATAAGAGGCAAGGCTCTCTCATTTGAATTACACTTGAGAATATTGAATATCTATAGGTGTCTAAGGTAAAAAAATGATATCTAAGCCGAAATTATGAGGAAAGTGAAGAAAATAAGGCCTAAATGCAAGGAAGGATAAATTTATTTGATGGTGCTTTCTAAGGTATGTTATTTACAGGTCATCTCACCATTTTCGCTATAATTTTTTTTCTATAATGATTCAGATCCTAAAATTGTTATGACAGTGAGAAAACATATTCAAGTATCTATGGTTAAAAATTCAGCTTGTGGGTCGTTGTATTTTTGAATTTACACTCCGTGGAAAATAGGGTTTGTGGTCAGTCCTGAAACTAGTCAAAATCAGGTGTTTCAGGTAAAAAGGTCATAACTTCTTCATAACAGATCCAAATTCAATGATACAAAATGTGTTGGTTAGGGTACAGTCTGTAGTATTCTTTGTAATAGTTTCAGATCATTTCATCAAAATATTTTGTGCAGGGCACGCTCTACAAGGTCGCTCTTTAGAATAAGCCAGAATTCAGCAAGGTATGTCATTTTTGCTATAAATCATTTTCTGAGAGGTTCCAAGTAGTGACACTTGGAGGAATTGCAGAAAACACATTGAAGAACATTTTATATCAGTTTCAGATCTTTATTCATTACAGGTACAAGTTATGATTATTTTAAATCAGGGTTGTTGACTAATCCAAAACTAGTCTTGTGAGACTAAAGAAAAGTTTGATGAAAATGCTAGTCTCTTGTTGTTAAAGTTAAGGAAGGTTTGCAGGAATGTGATCATATACACCAGGTCTATTATAGATCTACAAATCAGATTTTGATGATGAAATTGATGAGGGCTTTTGGTTGAGGTACATGTTGAGTACATGGTTGAGACAAGTAGTTGATGAGTTGGCACATACATGAGGTGTATAGTTGATGATGTTGGTACATATTGATGAGTAGTTGACACATAATTAGTACATACTTGGTACATGGTTGGATGCACATGTTTATGGTACAAGTTGATTACAGGTTGGTGCATGGTTGATGCACTTGTTTATGGTACAGGTTGATTACATGTTGAGATACAGGTTGATGCATGGTTTATGCATGGTACAGGTTTACAGTGGTATATCTCACAGTGATAGTGTGACAATAGTTCCATCATTCTACTTCTACTTCAGGGTGGCAGGACAGGGCAAGGACAGGTGGTTGTAGCCACCTTCCGGTTGTAGCCAGAGAACATTGGGGGTTGTAGCCTCCTTCTGGTTGTAGCCAGAGAATTGGGGAGTTGGAGCTTCCCTCATGTTGTGGCCTGAGAAACTAGGGGGTTGGAGCCTCCTTCCAGTTGCAGCTGGAAAACAAAGGAATTTGGTGCTTCCAATGAATGTAATTCTTCAATACATATAAGAAAAAACATTTCGTGGTTTTCTTCCGATTTGGGTTCCACGTAAAACACTAGTGTACTGTGTATGTGTGTGATTGTTTATTTCTTACTGCTCATTATTGGATAATAATTCTACATTGATATAACATTTGAAGAAAAAGGATTATAATTACGCTATTACTGATTCACCCCCCCTCTCAGTAATCCNCCCCCATCTTCTTCCCCTAAGGAGAAGGATCTTATTCCTGGTGTTTCACGGACGGGAGAAAAGAAGGGTTTTTCCAGCAAAGGGGACCATCCACTACACAAAAAATCATCTCGGTGCATAAAGGAATGCAAGGGTCTTGTGAAGATGGTGGTCAGAGATGATATTCCCCTCTATAACGTTCCTCAGCTAGTGGGGAAAACTTTGGTTGGAATTTTCACTAGTAAAGCCCCAGTAGAAAAATCCCTCACAGGTTGGATGAATAACCTGTGGAAACCCCGACATGGCTACACCCCAAAGGTCCATATTCTATCAAGAAATTAGATTTCATTCAGCTTCCTCTCGGCTGAAGACTGCAATGAAATACGAAAATAGAATTGGTCCTCGAGTTCGTCTGGTCTTACCCTAAAACCCTGGATAGTGAATTTCCACCCCTTTAAAGAATCCATGGCTATATTAAAGGTATGGACAATTTTACCTGGTTTTCCTTTGGCTTTTTGGTCCAGAGAAACTTTGGAAGCTATTGGCAACAAAGTAGGATCTTTCGTCAAGCTCAAACCTAATTGGGACACAAAAAACAACCGCAGATGGGCCTAGGTCATGATTGAATTTGATGTTAGAGAAGGGTTAGTAGGTAAAATTGACCTGGTCTATGTCAGAATTACTTGGCACCGAAAGGTAGACTACAGGAGATTACCTTTTCGGTGCTACGATTGCCACGAAATTAGTCATATTTTCTCTTAGTGTACAAGAATTACTCTGCTTGAGAAAGCTCTTGCTAGACTCTGGAAAACCGAATCCACTGTCAGAAAGTAAGACTCTATCAAGGCCATCTCAGTGGAAGAAAAAAATGCAGAGGTTCCTCTTGATAGTGTCAAAGTGGACCTCTCCAGCAAAGTTATGGATGACTTGGTTAAAAACATTTATGATACAGGTATCGCTACTTCATCCCCATCTCAGTATTCTCTTTTTTATATGGGTTTTCATTCCTCTAACCCCCTTTCCTCTTCTCCCCCCCTCCCTCTCCCAGGTCCTCCCCCTTTCCCATAGTTACCTCTTCATTTTCCTCCCCTTTAAGTTCATTGGCCGCTCAGTTGGTTCTAGAAAAGGTTTTGGAAAAAGTTCCCTCGTGAGAACCCTCCTCCTTCCCCCTTCCTAGGATGGATCTCATGCTTGCCCCTTCCTCCCCCTCCTCCCCTAGGGTTTCCCCTGCACCCCCTCCAAAATCCTCCAAACCTATTTTTCCCCCTCTTCCTTCCCCTGATGTCTCCTTCTCCCCTCGAGTCAGTAGATATGCTTTGAGATCCAAAGCCCAACTCCTCCCTCCCTCCCTTGGAGGCCTAACCCTCGACCCCCCTCCCCATGCCCAAGCAGGCAGGAAATCCCATCTTTTCAAAGAAAAGGAACAAGCCACATCAGAAATCCACAAAGGAACCCAAGCGACCATCACTAGGGTTGTAACACACCCACGATTTGGTGAAAATAAAAAACAAATTTGTCCTTATAAGAACATATCCTTTCTCTCTACGATTCGTAATTTGGGGAGTTCGGGACTCATCCCGACCCTCCGGTCAAGATTCTCCAATTCTCTAAGTCAAACAAGACTTTGAAACCTTGATAGTCTCACCTCTTAATCAAACACAGGCCCTTCCAGCTTCTAGTGCAGGTCTTATGATACCCGTGACCTTCTCCTTCACGCTTCGATGAAATCTCGGAGTTGGTGGTAGCCCATTTTTTTATTGGCCCCTCCTCGGATGTGACCTTGGGCGATTACCTCACGCAAACACACAATTGTGGGCACGGCCAAAGGTGGTTTGAAACCAAACTAATTTTCGGCCCATAGTTCTCCTTGAGCCTCCACTTGTCCTTTCTCCAAAATTGGAGTTTGGATTGCAGCCCGCCCTCAACTTTTTAAAGTGTACGCACCTCTGATCCCCACAATGCTATGGGACCATCGATCTCTTGATCTTGATGGTACTGTCTGAACTGACGGTTCAAATCTTCCCTTTTCAAATCCATGGACCAGATCTACCCCTCCTAAATCAACGTATGTGATCTCCTTTGTGATTTAGGACTTCAGACGTTTCAAATCTTAAACCTTTCTTTCCTCTATACATCAATCTTCTGGAGTTGACAATCTGTGGACAATTTTCCTCCTAAATCAATGGCCTTGCTTCTACTTCGGGTGTTTGACCTTTCAACTAGATCAATGGTCTTGTGACCCTCTTCTTGATCAGTGGTCGATCTTCTCCAGGTCTACAGACTTCTGAGATCTCAAATCTCAAACTTTTCCCTTTTTCCCAATGGCTTTTATCTGAAGGCTATAATCCATTGACGCGTGTCCACTTGATCTAACGATCAAGGATTACTTCGGGTCTTTACCCAGAGTCCACAGATACATGCCACCTATCCTCTGGATCTGATGGTCGAGGATTGCTTTGGGTATTTACCCGGAGTCCACATATTCATGCCACATGTTCTCCGGATCTGACGATTCATATCTACTTTGGACGATCCAACGGTCGACGTTTACTTCAGGTCTTTACCCGAAATCCATAGATTCACGTCAACTGTTCTCCAGATCTGATGGTTCAGATCTACTTCGGATGATCCGACGGTCAACATTTACTTCGGGCCTTTGCCCGAAATCCATACATTCACGCCACTTGTCCTCTGGATCTGACAGTTCAGATCTACTTCGGCACTTCAGCTCTTTGGCAGTTCAACGCTTCGGCTCTTCGGCGTTTCGGGCTTCAAGAGTTTCAACTCTTGAGGTGATTTCTCCAAAGTCTACGATATGTCATCACGTGTCCCTCGAGATCTGATGGCTATGAATTACTTCGAGACTTTACTCGGAATCCACATATCTACGCCATGTCTCTTCTGGATAAGACGGTCCAGATTCTCCCTAGACGATCTGATGCTTGAGATTTACTTCGGGCGATCTAACGACTGGGATATACTTCGGATGATTAGACGATTGATATTTACTTCGTCTATTTCACCTCCTCCTGGTCCATGAACTTTCGGAGTTATGGATATTACGTCACCTATCCTCCTTGACGATGGACGGTCCCAAACTACTTCGGGACTTAAGAACTTTGGTAAGTTCTCTTCTCTTGTGTGTGCAAAGTGCTAAGGTTTGTGCACCTTGCTTAGATCAGATGGTTTTCAATCCTAGGTGTTGTGATCCAATGGCCACTATCACTCCTCCTCCTGATATTCTGCCTTACTCTGACTTAGAAGATTTTCTAAGTGCTCAAAAGATTCGACCTTTTCTCCTCCTACGGGCCCGTCTCCTGGATTTTGTCTACACTCTTGGAAGCGTTATCTCCTCTGAGCTTGATCTCCTTGGAGATTTCATCATCCCATGCGCTCCATGCATTTCAGGGATTGCTTCAAACTCAGATCGAAGGTCAACGATAATTGATGGTTCATAGAAATTGTGGGGCCCCAACATGTGTGCTATTTACCAGAGAGTTCGACCTCCGCAATTCTGGAAAGTGCTCACTCGATTCTAGTATAACTGGGATCGTTGATCTTCCATCCCGTCGAGATCAACGAGAAGGGTGAATTGCGGGTCGTGAACTAGTGCGTCCGCTATTTTCACCTTCGCACTCCGTAATGATTCCCCACCCTCAATCTCCATTCATAGATCGACGATTCATAGCAATGGGAGGGTTCAACTTGACTATCGTGCAATTTGACATCTCAGAGCCTTGAGCTTCAAGGTTCCTAGACCCAGGTCATGTGGATCTTCATATAACTCTTGGGCTATGATCCCCACTCTTACTCAGGTTTTTGGTTAAGGAGAATGGGCGCAATTTCAGAGTCTCCTAGACTATTGGTCTGAGGGGAACACCTTCCCAACTCATAGAGCTTTAAGCTCTAAATCAAGGCAAAGTAATTTGTGATGTTACCAAATGGTAGATATGCCCAGAGGCTTGCTCTGACTCCGGAACAATGACGTAAATTCCTGGGGAAAGCGCCTTTGAGTGACTAAACTGGGGTGTATGGAAAATCAAGCAGAAATATGGGTTCTCAAGGGAACGAATGCATACTCATAACTTAATCATTTAATATAGAGAAAGAACCCTTTATAGACATGTAAATACTCGCATGCATCCATTATTTATAATTCAAAACATAAGGCAAGAAAACACTTATCATAACCATAGAGTGTGATGTGACTATTGAAAGGGGTGCTCATTTCCACCCAACCATAGGCTCAGTCACTCCCAATGGATTTATCATTGGCCACCCCCGAGCTTAAGCCATGATGCTTTGAGATTCAATCTCTTACTTCCAGCTCAACGGAAGTTAGGGACGAAGGTTACTCTCCTTCTCCCAATACAAAAATAGATAAGGACGAAGGTTACTCTCCTTCTCCTAGTTCAATCTCTATTTTCTATGATAAAAAATCATTGTCCCTATTTCATTCCTTCCTCGGACCCAAGAGT
This sequence comes from Picea mariana, assembly GCA_032191745.1. Taxonomy (NCBI): domain Eukaryota; kingdom Viridiplantae; phylum Streptophyta; class Pinopsida; order Pinales; family Pinaceae; genus Picea; species Picea mariana. The sequence goes on from JASDQU010100552.1 coordinate 409,445, forward strand.
TTCCGCTCCCGTCTCTGCATTTTTCCCCGTAGGTCTTCCTCTTCCCACCACCCTTCCTTTCTTGCCCTCCTCAGCAAGATTTTCTGTGGATCGCATTCACAGACTGTGGTCAGGTCTGGAATCCTTATAGATGGGCGGTATGCCCCATCCCCTCATTAACTCTTGAGGAGGCCTTCCCACCTACCAGTCCGACCGTAATTCATTCCTGGGTCAGAGGGTTGTTATGATCTAAGCAATTATTTCCAGCATGGTACTAGTTCGGTGGAGGTTAATGAAACCATTATGGGTCCCCTCCACCACCTTTCAAAGCATTCGTTTTTTTCTCTTAGCACATCCCCTCTTTCAGCAGTCATGTAGCACGTAACCATTTTCTATTAAAATAACAGAATTTACATTCATCGACTTTTTGTACCAAGGTCCATCAAATCAAACATTCACACTTTTAGGTTTGCCATAGTTCCTTGGCCAATATAGTTATATTTACAGACTGGGGGAAATAGGGTGTTACAATTCCCTCCCCCTTGAAGGAACATCGTCCTCGATGTTCTATCTGTCAACATGACATGTATGTACAAGAGTAAACAAAATCAGATATGCATGTCACATGGCATCCTCCATTTCCCACGTAACCTCATCTGGGCCAAAGTGTTTCCATTGCACCTTGACCTGTGCAATGGTTTGGTTCTTGAGTGAAGTTTCCTTCCTATCTAATATTCATTGGGGTTCTAGTAAAAATTCTCCCTCCGGATCCACCTGGATCATAGACCAGTCAATTATATGATTAGCATCATGTACATGTTTCTTCAATAATGAAACATGAAAAACATTATGTGCCTTTACAGTGGGAGGGAGTGCTAGCCTATAGGCTACAAGTCCCAATCTATCTAAGACTTCAAAGGGTCCACAATACCAAGGTGCCAATTTGGCACAGGGTCCCATTCTCAAGGAACTCTTCTTGGGTCTAACTCTGAGATAGACATGGTCTCCGGTCTTAAACTCTATGGGAGTTCTCTTTCTGTCAATGTAACTTTTCTGTCTATCCTGAGAAATATTCATATTTTGTCTTATCTGAACCACTTGTTGTTCCATTTCTTTCAGCATGTCAGGTCTGATTGTAATTCTATCCACTGGGTTACTCTAGTTGATTGGAATATTGCATTGTCTACCATAGAGGGATTCAAAAGGGCTCATCTTCAAGGATTCCTAATAACCGTTGTTGTAGGCAAACTCTATCAATGGTAGGTAGTCTTCCCACTTCTTAGTCTGATGCATCACAGGCATCCTTAGCATGTCTTCTACTATTTGGTTCACTCTTTCTGTCTGTCCATCAGTTTGAGGGTGATAAGTTGTGTTGAACAACAATTTTGTCTCAAAACTAGCCATTAGGGATTTCCAAAATCTTGAAGTGAATTTGGTATCTCGGTCAGATACAATTTCTTTGGGCATGCCATGCAGTCTAAATATCCCCTTCATAAAGATGTTGGCAATATCTATGGCCTTGCAAGTTGATTTGACAGGAATGAAATGAGCAAACTTACTCAGTTTGTCCACCACAACCATGATGGCATCATTTTTCTTGGTCGACTTTGGTAATTCGTTGATGAAGTCCATGGAGATGTTTTCCCATTTCCATTTTGGGATCGGTAGGGGATGTAACAATCCTGTTAGATGTCGGTGTTCTGACTTAACTTGTTGGCATTCTAGGCACTTAGCTAAATAGTTAGCTATGTATTTCTTCAATCCAAAACAATAGAATTGTTTCCTAGTGGTCGTGGTCATCTTATGATATCCCAGGTGACTAGTATATGGTCTATTATGTAGTTCATCCATTATGAACCTCTTCAAGTCGTCGCAATTTAGAATATACAATATGTTTATGTAAGTCAACAGGACTTCTTCGAGCATCTGGTAGCCTTCATATTTTAGCCCTGTAGGCTCTTGCTTTAGGTATGAGGTCACGGTCTTGAAGAATGCATATGTTTCTTGTGCATTCCTAACTCTTTCCCTGACATCTGTTTCATAGGTGCTTACCGCTGCCAAATGACTCATTTTTATACTTCTGCTAAGGGCATCGGCCACCCTATTTTCCTTTCCTTTGATGTGTTTGATTTTGAAATCAAACTCACTAAGGATATCCATCCACCTAGCTTGTCTGGAATTGAGTTTTGGTTGATCAAATAGGTGTCTCAATCCACAATGGTCTATCATAAGCACAAATCTCCTACCCAGGGGGTAGTGCCTCCACATTTTTAAAGCATGTACTATGGCAGCCAAATCTAGGTCATGGGTCACATAATTGATCTCATGCTCATTTAATTTCTTGGATGCGTAGAAAATTACACGTCCCTCTTGCATAAGGACTCCTTTGAGTCCTTCCTTGCAAGCATTTTTACACACAAGGAAATCATTATCCGAGTCTGCAATCTTTAGCACAGGTGCATGGGTCAGGAGGTATTTCAGTTCCTGAAATATTTCTTCACATTTTGATGTCCAAATGAATTTAATCCCCTTTTTCTGAAGGGCATTGATTGGACAACCAATCTTGGAAAACCCTTTTATGAACCTTCTATAGTATCCTCCTAAGCCCATGAAGGATCTAATATCGGATACATCCTTCGGAGTAGGCCATTCCATAATAGATCTGATCTTGTCGGGGTCTACCGCCACCCCTTCCTTAGATATGGCATGGCCTAAGTAATGGACTTTCTTCTGAAAGAAATCACACTTGCTAAACTTAGCGTAGAGCTGATGCTCTCTTAGTACTTGAAGTATGAGTCTAAGATGTTATTCGTGCTCCTCCTTGTTCTTGGAGTAGATTAGGATATCATCAATGAAAACCAATACAAAGCTATCCAGGAATTTGTTGAGTACATTATTCATCAAGCACATAAAAGTGGCGGGGGCATTGGTTAACCCAAATGGCACCACCACGAATTCATAGTGAGCATACCTTGTCCTAAAGGTTGTTTTGTGGATGTCTTCATCCTTAATCCGGACTTGGTGGTATCCATTCCTTAAGTCGATCTTCGAGAAAATGGAAGCACCTCCCAATTGGTCGAACAGGTCATCCATTCTCAATAAGGGGTACTTGTTCTTTATGGTTGTCTTATTGAGTTGTATGTAATATATGCACAGTTGGAGTGTGCCATATTTCTTTTTCATAAACAAGACGGGTGCTTCCCACGGAGATACACTAGATCGAATGCAGCCTTTTTCCATCATCTCCTTTAGTTGTATCTTGAGCTCAACCAGCCCTAGCGTGCTCATTCTATATGGTGTTCTAGATGTTGGTACCGCTTCTGGTGTAAGTTCTATCGAGAATTCAATATCCCTTCTCGGAGGCAGACTTCATACTTCTTCTGGGAACACATGTTGGATCATGTTGTCATTGATGCCAATGGTTTGATTGGTTGATGTCATTGATTGATTTCAAGTGATTAATTGATGCCAAATGATTGATTGATTGATGATTGATATATGTATTGTCCTTGATGAGAATGCATAGATGAAGATGGATCAATGAGTTGTCATTGATATGATGAAGATGGATCAATGAGTTGTCATTGATACATGATGAATATGGATCGATGTGGTTTCATTGGTATATTATGCATTGTTGGAAAAATGTATAGATGTCTCATTATTGTCTTATCATGATTGATAAGGTGCACAAATGGATGAACTCCAAAGTGGTCCCCTTATGGT
>JASDQU010100552.1:413199-450337 GCA_032191745.1 Picea mariana
TTGTATGTGGAATAATGAGATGAAGATCAAAGAAACTGTTGGTCAAACTATCCTAGATGTATAGTTCTTGTCATTCCATTTCCGGTGGTATGTAGAACGTCACATGACTCTTCATGGTTAGAGAGTTATGGCCATGAGAAGTTGAAGACCCCGAGTTTGGGTAATGAACCCAAGTTTGTTTGATGGGTAACGGTATGATTTATGATATATTTTCAGACAAGACTATTCTATATGGATAGTAAATGTCATGTCATTTCTTTTGGTATGTGGAACATCACATAAATCCTCACGGTTTGAGAGTTATGGCCTTACGAAGTTGGAGGACCCTCACATGTCATCTAGAAGCCCCAAAAGGTCAAAGTAGTCAAAGTGGTTTAAGGGATTTTAAAAGGTAAATAATAAAGTGAAGTGATCAATGTACTATAATTCAAAGTGAATACAAAATAAATTGTTTAAATAATAAATTTAATGGAGAAATTAGAAGTGTGTTAACCCTAAAATAAGGAAAGTGGGGCCAAGTGACCTAGAAGATGTTTTTAAGGAAGCTACTTGGAGAGTATAAATAAGAGGCAAGGCTCTCTCATTTTAAATTAAACTTGAGCATATTGAATATATATGTGTGTCTGAGGTAACCAAGGATATGTAAGCCGAAATTCTGAGGAAAGGTGAAGAAAATAAGGCCGAAATGCAAGGAAGGATAAATTATTTTGATGGTGCTTTCTAAGGTATGTTATTTATAGGTCATCTCACCATTTTCGCTATAACTTTCTATAATGATTCAGACCGTGAAATTTCTATTCCATTGCGAAAACATATCCAAGTATCTGTGGTAAAAAATTCAGCATGTGGGTCGTTGTATTTTTTGAGTTACACTCCGTGGAAAATAGGGTTTGTGGCTAGTCCTGAAACTAGTCAAAAACGGGTGTTTCAGGTAACAACGTCATAACTTCTTCATAACAAATCCAAATTCAGTGAAACCAAATGTGTTGGTTATGTTACAGTCTTAGTATGTTTTGTAATAGTTTCAGATCATTTAAACAAATATTCTGTGCGGGGCATGCTCTACAAGGTCGCTCTCTAGAGTAAGCCAGAATTCAGCAAGGTATGCCATTTTTTATATAAATCCTTTTCTGAGAGGTTCCAAGTAGTGAAACTTGGAGGAATTGCATAAAAAACACTGAAGAACATTGTGTATAAGTTTCAAATATGTATACATTACAAGTACAAATTTATGATTACTTCAAGTTAGGGTTGTTGACTAATCCAAAACTAGGCATGTGAGACTAAAGAAAAGTTTGATGAAAATGTTAGTCTCTTGTTGTTCAAGTTAAGGAAGGTTTGCAAGAATGTGATCATATACACCAGGTCTATTACAGAGCTACAAATCATATTTGGATGATGAAATTGATGAGGACTTTTGGTTGAGGTACATGTTGAGTACATGGTTGAGACAAGTAGTTGATGAGTTGGCACATACATGAGGTGTATAGTTGATGATGTTGGTACATATTGATGAGTCATAGTTGATGAGTAGTTGACAAATGATTGGTACATACTTGGTACATGGTTGAATGCACTTGTTTATGGTACAGTATTGATTACAGGTTATTTGGTACAGGTTGGTGCATGGTTGATGCACTTGTTTATGGTACAGGTTGATTACAAGTTGTTTGGCACAGGTTGGTGCATGGTTGATGCACTTGTTTATGTTGAAAGATTGATATCTATTGAGAATTGTTGCCTCATCTCAGTTGGTGCTGAGAATGTAAGTTGAGTCTTGCATATAGAGTTGGTTCTCTCGTAGAGTTGTACTATATTCAGTTGTTGCTGAAAAACCCTCGGATTGAAGTCCATAATAAAAAGAAAAATTGTGCATACATCTTGTGTTCTTTGTGTTCCTTGTGGAGATGATTTGTTGATGTTATGTTGCTGATATGTATTCACATCCAACTTATTATAAATGACAACAATGAGTAATGATAAAATGTTGAATGTTAACTAAGGATTTTTTGTGTAAAAGGGAAGTTTTGGGAAAAAGATCCCCACACTCATTCACCCCCCCCCCTCTAAGTGTGGTAGGTGTGTCCAACAATTGGTATCAGAGCAGGCCTTCACTACAATCCTTAAAAAGCTTGAAGGAGATCCATAGACACACAAATGGATGATGAAGTTCCAATCCTTGATGAGGAAAACTATTCTACTTGGAGAATAGAGATGAAAGTGTATTTGAAGACAATGGGAGCAGCTATTTGGAAGAAAACCATCGGTGGATATGTTCTGTTGAAGAACAAGTCAAAGTTTGCAGCTCAAAGGGAAGGAAAGAAGAATGATGCATTGGCTCTCAAGACCATTCTTAGTGGAATCTCAAATCATATCAAAGAGAGCATGGGACAATGCACTTCCACCAAGGATCTATGGCTAAAGCTAGAAGAAACATATCAAAGCAAGAAGGAGAAAGAAGATATTGAAGACCACTCCATCAAGATCACTAAAGGTAAAGAATCTCCAAAAACTCTTGAATGCATTATTTCTAAATGTGATTTTGAAAACATTTCAAGTGAAGATAAAGAATCAAGTAATGATAGCACAAAGGAAGATCTTGAAGACATTTCAAATGAAGGCAAAAAATCATGTGATGGTGTTGGCAAGAAGAAAGATATTGAAGGTAAAGAATCTCCCAAGACTCTTGATTGCAATGATTCAAAGAGTGATGATGTTGAATTTTTCTCAAGTGAAGAAGATGATCTAGAAATAGTTTGTGTAAAGTTTGATGACAGTTATCCCATGGAAAGAATATAAGAAAATCTATTAGAACTTCAAAAGGAAATTGAAGAGGGTTTATACATGTATAGGAGTGATCATTTTTATACACACTATAACTATCTTTCATATAACACTAAGAAGTTTCTTAGGAGAAGTCAAAGGTACATCTTGAAGTTAAAGGGAATGCTCAAAGAATAAGAAGACGGTTCTAAATTAGAAGAAAAGGAAGAAGAGATCACAAGACTAAAGACTGAAAAAAAAGATATAAATGTAGATGATGAGATTAGCAAAAGTTTTGAAACCATTGTCCATCTCAAGACCCAAATTGAAGAAGCCAAAAGAATAGAGGAACTATTGAAGATTCAAATAAATGAAAAATAAGAGTCATGTTGTAAGCTAGAATCTGAAATTGTTGACCTTAGAAAGAAGGTAGAGAAGTCAAACAAATTCTTGAATAGCTCAAGAATCTTGGATGAGATATTGGAAAGTCAAAGATCACCATGTAATAAATCAGGTCTTGGATACAAAGGAGAAGATACACATGTTGAAGCAAGCACCTCAAAGAAACATCAAGTAAGTCCATCAAAGAAGGAAGAATATGTTGCAAAACAACCATCTACACAAGACAAAGAAGATTTCAAAAGAACAAAGCAAGGAAGACATCAAGAAGCTACTTTTGGGACACCAAAGCAAAGGTATGGAAGTATTTTTCATGGGCATTGTTATTCATGTAATGGATATGGTCACAAAGATTTTGAATGTAGATCTTATGAAAGGAGATATAATGGAAGATTATACAACACCACAAGGTGTTGGAGATGTGATCAAGTAGGACACATTGATGTTCACTGTAACTACATGAGATGCTACAGCTGTAGTGGATTTGGCCACAAATCACAAGAGTGCTAGAACACAAGAAGAAATTCCATGATGAGGACTTCACATAGCATAGCTAGAAGAAGGAATGAAGTAAGAAAGGGAGATATCTTTGAAAAGATGGATGCTCAGAGCTCAAGTTCTGAGGAGAAGGGTCATCTACAGAAGTGGGTGAAGAAGACAGAGCAGCCAGATTAGAATGAAAGACTAAAGGGAAGTACAAAAGTGTCATCTACTGAGGCACACGCAAGTAACAGTGGTGACAGTCACGTGCTGACCTTGAATAGGTCGCGTACACACGCGCTCTGTTATGCAGCAGGCCGCATATAAGTTGTAAATCCTTGAGAAAAAGGCAATGCACATGGCTTGGAGTTTGATGTGATGGTATAACTCTGTATTGCAGGGTCTGACATTGTTTATTACAGGTTCTGACAATGGTATAATAAAAATAAATATTGGGTGCATGGCACTAACCCAAGAGTATGGATTGATGTTGATTTACTGGGATTAATCATTTTGTGATGTTGATGGTGGTGTACATCGTTGGTATATCTTATGATGTATTATTGGAAGCATATGTTGATATCATGGTGCATGCATTTTGCATATGGATCGGGCTACATGTTCAAACATATGGTTGGTGAGTTGATGAGGTGATCATGTTGTACATCATGGTTTGATCTATGTGTGATGCATGATTGGTACATTTCTAGTACATCAGTAGAGGCTCTTACTGGCAGGATGATTGGCACATGTTTTATGGAGGATTTGGCATACATATATGGGATTCGTCATTTTGTGGTATTGGTGCATGGTAATGTACATGTTTGGTACATTCATAGATGGCATATGCTTGATGATACTACACCATTGGTACTACTTGATTAGCACAACAATTGGCATTTGTTTGAGATACATGATTGTGGCACTTGGTTCATGATGGAGACATATCACAAGTGATATGATACATTGTTTGGCATGTTGGTAGATGCACATGGTTGGCATATTGGTGGATGCACATGGTTGGCATATTGGTAGATGCACATGTTGGCATGTTGATAAAGGCATATGATTGATACATTCCATGGATGATATATTTTGGCACATTGCATGATGTTGATGTACATGGTTGATGTACATAGGTGTTGTGCATGATGAGCACACATTTTGTATAGGATGTACTTGGTTGATATTTTGCTCATGATTCTTTATTTCATTGTTGACATATCTTTTGCTTCATGATGCTTGGTATGGAATGAGTTTGATGCATGAAAAGGTCCAAGGATCGTCATATGGTAGCATAATATTATAGAGAAGATAGGGGGAGACATACCTTAGGGGGAGTCATTCTTCTTCCCATGATTCTAGGAGGAGATATTTATCATATGCATACCTAGAAAAGAGCCCTTTATTTGAAGAAAGAGAACAGAGGCATAATTCCGGGAGGAGCGATGGTCACATGGGGAGTATGTTCGATGTATATTCAACATTACATCATAGTGATATCCCTTGTTCAAAAGGGGAGAGATTATTCAAAGGAAGATCAAAGGCATTCAGATAGGGGGAGCAGCCCCAAGGAGAATGCAAGCAGGGGGAGTAGCCCCAAGAGGAGAATGGCCCTTTGCCATTGATGTCAAAGGGGGAGAGTTAATCACATTGATGTGATTGATGTTTATTGATGGGGAGAGATAGTCACATTGACTATTGATGTGGAGCATGCCTTATCTACATGTTGACATCAATAATTTGTAATTGGTGTTGACATCAATGTTGGTATTGCCATCAATGCCAAAGGGGGAGATTGTTGGATCATGTTGTCATTGATGCCAATGGTTTGATTGATTGATGTCAAGTGATTGATTGATGCCAAATGATTGATTGATTGATGATTGATGTATGTATTTTCCTTGATGAGAATGCATAAATGAAGATGGATCAATGAGTTGTCATTGATATGATGAAGATGGATCAATGAGTTGTCATTGATACATGATGAAGATGGATCGATGTGGTTTCATTGGTATATGATGCATTGTTGGAAAAACATATAGATGTCTCATTATTGTCTTATCATGATTGATAAGGTGCACAAATGGATGAACTCGAAAGTGGTCCCCTTATGGTGAAAGCCCTCACGAGAAGACGCTTTGCGGATTGAGTTATCCTAGAAGAATGGTTGGAGGACCCACGCTTGTATGTGGAGTAATGAGATGAATATCAAGGAAACTATTGGTAAAACTATCCTATATGTATAGTTATTGTCATTCCATTTCCGGTGGTATGTAGAACGTCACATAACTCCTCACGGTTAGATAGTTATGGCCATGAGAAGTTGAAGACCCCAGGTTTGGGTAATGGACCCAAGTTTGTTTGATGGGTAACAGTATGAGTTATGATATATTTTCAAACAATAATATTCTATATGGATAGTACATGTCATTCCATTTCTTTTGGTATGTGGAACGTCACATAACTCCTCACAGTTTGAGAGTTATGGCCTTACGAAGTTGGAGGACCCTCACGTGTCATCTAGAAGCCCCAAAAGGTCAAAGTAGTCAAAGTGGTTTAAGGGATTTTAAAAGGTAAATAATAAAGTGAAGTGATGAGTGTACTATACTTCAAAGTGAATACAAAATAAATTATTTAAATAATAAATTTAATGGAGAAATTAGAAGTGGGTTAACTCTAAAATAAGGAAAGTGGGGCCAAGTGATCTAGAAGATGTTTTTAAGGAAGCTACTTGGAGAGTATAAATAAGAGGCAAGGCTCTCTCATTTTAAATTACACTTGAGAATATTGAATATATATATGTGTCTGAGGTAACCAAGGATATATAAGCCAAAATTCTTAGGAAATGTGAAGAAAATAAGGCCGAAATGCAAGGAAGGATAAATTCTTTTAATGGTGCTTTCTAAGGTATGTTATTTACAGGTCATCTCACCATTTTCGCTATAACTGTTTTTCTATAATGATTTAGGCCATGAAATTTCTATTCCATTGCGAAAACATATCCAAGTATCTGTGGTAAAAAATTCAGCTTGTGGGTCATTTTATTTTTGGAGTTACACTCCATGGAAAATAGGGTTTGTGGCTAGTCCTGAAACTAGTCGAAAATGGGTGTTTCGGGTAACAACATCATAACTTCTTCATAACAGATCCAAATTCATTGAAACCAATTGTGTTGGTTAGGGTACAGTATATAGTATGTTTTTTAATAGTTTCATATCATTTAAACAAATATTCTATGCGGGGTACTCTCTACAAGGTTGCTCTCTAGAATAAACCAGAATTCAGCAAGGTATGTCATTTTTAAGGTATGTCATTTTTACTATAACTCCTTTTCTGAGAGGTTCCAAGTAGTGAAACTTGGAGTAATTGCATAAAACACACTGAAGAAAATTGTTTATCAGTTTTAGATCTTTATACATTACAAGTACAAAGTTATGATTACTTCAAGTTAGGGTTGTTGACTAATCCAAAACTAGGCATGTGAGACTAAATAAAAAGTTGATGAAAATGATAGTCTCTTGTTGTTAAAGTTAAGGAAGGTTTGTAAGAATATGATCATGTACACCAGGTCTACTACAGAGCTACAAATCAGATTTGGATGATGAAATTGATGAGGGCTTTTGGTTGAGGTACATGTTGAGTACATGGTTGAGACAAGTAGTTAATGAGTTGGCATATACATGAGGTCTATGGTTGATGATGTTGGTACATATTGATGATTCATAGTTGATGAGTAGTTGACACATGATTGGTACATACTTGTTACATGGTTGGATGCACTTTTTGATGGTACAGTTTGATTACAGGTTATTTGGTACAAGTTGGTGCATGGTTGATGCACTTGTTTATGGTACATGTTGATTATAGGTTGTTTGGCACAAGTTGGTGCATGGTTGATGCACTTGTTTATGTTGAAAGATTGATATATGTTGAGGATTGTTGCCTCATCTCAGTTGGTGCTGAGAATGTAAGTTGAGTCTTGCATATAGAGTTGGTGCTCTTGTAGAGTTTTACTCTATTCAGTTGTTGTTGAAAAACCCTTGGATTGAAGTCCATAATAAAAAGAAAAATTGTGCATACATCTTGTCTTATTTGTGTTTCTTGTGGAGATGATTTGTTGATGATATGTTGCTGATATGTATTCACATCTAACTGATTATAAATGACAACAATGAGTAATGAGAAAATGTTGAATGTTAACTAAGGAGTTTTTGTGTAAGAGGGAAGTTTTCGAAAAAAGATCCCCACACTCATTCACCTCCCCCTCTAAGTGTGGTAGGTGTGTCCAACAACACGTCCTTGTATTCTCTTAATATGGGGTGGTACTCGAGGTTTGGCCTGTCATTCTCAACAGATTCCAGTACCTGTATGGCATATAAGGAACACCCCTTTGTACAATACTTTTTCATTTGAAGGTTGGATATTTGTCTCACTGAGACAGGCTTCTGAATCCCTTGGAGGGTCATCTTTATCCCTTCTTAATTTACACATTCTAAAGTTTTATGATAACAATCCAATTTAGTTTTATAAGCAGCCAACCAATCCATACCAATCAACAATTCATAAGATCCCAGGGGAAGTATGTTAAGGGTCGCTCGGGTGGGCAATCCACCCATGATGAATTTACAGGCTGGTATGACCTCTGCCACCTTTCGTTTGGTCCCAGTGGCTAATCGCACCAACCATGGTTTAACATGTCTAATTGGTTGCAGTTTACACTTATCAACAGTCTGAGGGACCACATAACTCAAATTAGAACCTGGGTCAATTACAATAGAAACTAGATGGTTGGCGATCATACCTTCCGGCTCCACTATTGAAGCTTGGTGGTCGGCTCGATTATTGTCCAAGGTTGCATAGATTCGTGGCATGCTCCTAGCCACATCATTGACGGTGTTAGATTCTTGGATATTGTAGACTCTCTTACTGTTATGTTGTCTATGTGGGCCCTCAATCGATGATCTTCTCCACAACCCCATCATTTTAAGGGTTCCTTCTTTATGTTATCGGTCTTTTCTGGGATTGTCTTAAAAGGTTTATTTTCACTTTGGGAGGGGAAATTTTGTTGATATACACTTCTAGTAGGGAGGCTCCTTCTAGAATCTTTTCCATAGTTTTTAAATCTTGAGGATTTAAACTCCTTCTTCTGGAATCCCGAACTACTCCTCTTCTTCCAGTCCTCGTGAGGTCTTGTCATACTCCCAAACTATTCATAACAATACCTCGCCTTCCAGATAGTTTCTTCTAAGGTCATTGGTTCATCAAACTCAATCCTGTCCCGGTAGGTCTGAGGTAACCCACTAATGAACCGTTGCATTTTTACTTTTTCATCTTTTATGTAGGGTACATACCTCAGTAACTCAAGGAATTTATTGACAAATTCATTTATGGTGAGTTTCCTCGGCCTGAGTCCATAGAATTCCTTAGTATTCCCATCCATGTATTTCTCTGACAGATACTGCTTCCTGAAGTATTTCTCAAACTGTTTCCATGACAAGTCCTTCTCATGGACTCCTTTCACATTCCTAAGGTTTTCCCACCAAATGGAAGCCTTTCCATTCAGTTTAAAGATGGTTATTTGAGCCTTCAAGTTTTCAGATTAGTCATGGACTCTGAAGTATTTCTTTAAACCAAGCAGCCAAACTTCAGCCTCTTCTCCCTTCCTAATCTGTCCATCGAAATAGGGTGGTTTGTCTTTCTTGAATTCTTCAAGATCATGATTTTTGGAACGCTTCCACTTCTTTCCTTTCCTTTGAGAATGTGAGCTTGCTCTGCTACTAGAAGATCCTTTGGATTTGCCAGCTTTCTTTCCAGAGGACTCTATCAATGAGTGTCCCCTGCCTCCAAGTTGGGCCTTCTTCGAGACGCTTCTCCTAGTGTGGTCACTTATGGAGTCATGTTTTTTGGATCTTAGGTGGACTTTGACTTCTATTCTTATGTCATCGGTCCACATGACTGGTTGCGGGTTTATGTTGTAGTTGCCTCTGTATGTCGAACAAGCTCTGCAGCAAGACTGGGTTAATTTCTGTGTGTTTTTCTTGTTCCTTTATCAATATCTCGTTGTCAACCTTGCAACTCTGTAATTCAACACTGAGGCTCCTTACAGTTTCAGCCAGATCAGGAGGATTTTCCACTGCCCTCCTTTCATCAGATTCTTCGTCTCTATTGTGGGAGCCATCCCCCACTTCATGACACATCACCATCCCTTAATATTGAAGTTTTCCCATGATTTATTGACTGCTTGAGTGTTAACAATAGCACTTATTGTTATCTAACAATCTATTAGTTCATGAACAATACACGGTTCAATTTCTTAAATGCACACATAAAGTAGAAAGTTTCATTCTTTTCTTTAATAACATTTTTAACCAAACTTTTTAAGAAAGAGGTAAGGTAGAGTGTCACTCTTTTAAAATTACTCCAAATAGAGTTTTTAAGTGACTCGTCCATGAGCCCAAGCAGACCAAGTGTTGTAACCATGCTTTGATACCAATTTGTAACACACCCATGATGGGGCAAAAAAAAAAAAAATTGTCCTTCTTACAAGAACATCCTTTCCCTCTATGATTCCTGATTTGGGAAGTCCGGGACACAGCCCAACCCTCCGGTCAATATTCTTTAATTCTCTAAGACAAACAATACTTTGAAACCTTGATAGTCTCACCTCTTAATCAAACACAGGCCCTTCTGGCTTTTGGTGCAAGTCTTATGATACCTGCGACCTTCTCCTTCGTGCTTCAGGGAAGTCTCGGAGTTGGCATTAGCCCCTTTTTTTCTTGGCCCCTCCTCGGATGTGACCTTGGGCGATGACCTCATGCAAACACACAATTGTGGGTGCAGACAAAGGTGGTTTGAAACCAAACTACTTTTTGGCCCACAATTCTCCTCGAGCCTCCATGTGTCCTTTCTCCAAAACCAGGTTTTGGATTGCAGCCCGCCCTCAACTTTTTAAAGTTTGCACACCTCTGATCCATGAAATGCTACGGGATCATCGATCTCCCGATCTTGAAGGTACTATCTGAACTGACAGTTCAGATCTGCCCTTTTCAAATCCACAGACCAGATATGCCCCTCCTAAACCAACGGATGTGATCTCCTTCGTGATTCCGAACTTTAGACTTTTCAAATCTCAAACCTTGCTTTCCTCCGTACATCAATCTTTCGGAGTTGATGATTTGTTGACAATTGTCCTCCTAAATCAAAAGCCCTGCTTCTACTTCGAGTGTTTGACCTTTCAACTAGATCAATGGTCTTGTGGCCCTCTTCTTGATCAACGGTCGAGATCTCCTTTGGTTCCTTGGACTTCTGAGATCTCAAATCTCAAACTTCACCCTTTTTCCCAATGGTTTTTATCCGAAGGCTATAATCCACTGACGCATGTCCACTTGATCTGATGATTAAGGATTACTTCAAGTCTTTACCTGGAGTCCACAGATTCGTGTCACCTGTCCTCTGGATCTAACGATCAAGGATTGCTTCAGGTCTTCACCCGGAGTCCACATATTCACGTCACGTGTTCTCCATATCTGATGGTTCAAATCTACTTCAGATGATCCGACGATCGACGTTTACTTCGGGTCTTTACCCAGAATCCACAGATTCACGCCATCTGTTCTCTGGATCTGACAGTTTAGATCTACTTCGAATGATCCAATGGTCAACGTTTACTTCGAGCCTTTGACTAGAATCCATATATTCATGCCACCTGTCCTCTGGATCTAACGGTTCAGATCTACTTCGACGCTTCGGAACTTCGGCTCTTCGGCTCTTCGACACTTCGACGCTTCAACGTTTCGGGCTTCGAGAGTTTCGACTCTCAATATGAAACTCTTGAGGTGATTTCTCTGAAGTCTATAATCTGTCGTCACGTGTCCCTTGAGATCTGACAGCTATTAATTACTTCTGGACTTTACCCAGAATCCATAGATCTACGCCACATCTCTTCTGGATCAGATGGTCCAGATTCTCTTCGGACAATCCGATGCTTGAGATTTACTTTGGGCGATATGACGACTGAGATCTAATTCGGATGATCGGATGATTGAGATTTACTTTGGCTATTTCACCTCCTCCTAGTCCATGAACTTCCAAAGTTATGGATCTTACGCCACCTGTCCTCCTTGACAATGGACAGTCCCAAACTACTTCGGGACTTTGAAACTTTGGTAAGTTCTCTTCTCCTGCATGTGCAAAGTGCTAAGGTTCATGCACCTTGCTTATATCATATGGTTGTCGATCCTCGACATTATGATCCAACGGCCACCGTCGCTCCTCTTGTTGAGCTTCTGACTTACTCCGACTTAGAATATTTTCTAAGTGCTTGAAGGATTCGACCTTTTCTCCTCCTACGGGCTCATCTCCTGGATTTCGTCTGCACTCCTGGAAGCGCTATCTCTTATGAGCTTGATCTCCTTGGAGATTTCGTTGTCCCACACGCTCCTTATGTTTCAAGGATCGCGTCAAACTCAGATTGAAGGTCAACGGTGATCAATGATTCATAGAAATTGCGGGGCCCCAACATGAGTGGTCTTTACCAGAGAGTTCGACCTCCGCAATTTTGGAAAGTGCTCACTTGATTCTAGTCTAACCGGGATCATTGATCTTCCATCACGTCGAGATCAATGGAAAGGTTGAATTGCAGGCTGTGAACTAGCACGTCTGCTATTTTCACATTCACACTCCGCAGTGATTCCCCACCCTCGATCTACATTCATATATCGATGGTTCGGTTCAAATTGACTATCATGAAATTTGACATCTTAGAGCCTCCAGATCCAAGGTTCCTAGACCCAGGTCACATGGATATTCATATAACTCTTGGGCTATGATCCCTACTCTTAGTCGGGTTTTTGGTTAAGGAGAATAGGCACAAGTTCAGAATCTCCTAGACTACTGGTCTGAAGGGAACACCTTCCCAACTCGCAGAGCTTTAAGCTCTGAATCAAGGCAAAGTAACTTGTGAGGTTACCAAAACGATATATATGCCCAGAGGCTTGATCCAACTCTAGAACGGTGATGTAAATTCCTGGGGAAAGCACCTTCGAGTGATTAAACTGGGGTGTATGGAAAATCAAGCAGAAATATAGGTTCTCAAGGGAACGAATGCATACTCATAACTTAATCATTTAATACAGATAAAGAACCCTTTATAGACATGTAAATACTCACATGCATCCATTATTTATAATTCAAAGCATAAGGCAAGAAAAAACTTATCATAACCATAGAGCGTGATGCAACTGCTGAAAGGGGTGCTTGTTTCCACCCAACCATAGGCTCAGTCACTCCCAATGGATTTATCACTGGCCACCCTCGATATTAAGCCATGATGCTTTGAGATTCTATCTCTTACTTCCAGCTCAATGGAAGTTAGGGACGAAGGTTACTCTCCTTCTCAATATACAGAAATAGATAAGGATGAAAGTTACTCTCCTTCTCCTGGTTCAATCTCTATTTTATGTGATCAGAACTCATTGTTCCTCTTTCAGTCCTTCCCCAGACCCGAGAGTTTCTGCTCTCGTCTCTACATTTTTCCCCGCAGGTCTTCCTCTACCCACCACACTTCCTTGCTTTCCTTCCTCAGCAATATTGTGTGTGGCTCTCATTCCTAGTCTGTGGTCAGGTCTGGAAGCCTTACGAATGGGCAGTCTTCCCCATCCCCTCTTTAACTCTTGAGGAGGCCTTCCCACCTACCAGTCCAACTGTAATTCATTCCTGGGTTAGAGGGTTGCTCTGATCTGAGAAATTAATTCCAGCATGGTACTGGTTCGGTGGAGGTTAACGCAACAATTTTGGGTCCCCTCCACCACCTTTCATAGTTTTCGTGGTTTTCTCTTAGCACATCCCCTCTTTCAGCAGTCATGTAGCATGTAACCATTTTCTATTAAAATAACAAAATTTACATTCATCAACCTTTTGTACCAAGGTCCACCAAATCAAACATTCACACTTTTAGGTTTGCCATAGTTCCTTGGCCAATATATTTATATTTACAGACTGGGGGAAACAAGGTGTTACAAGGGACCTTAGAGCAGGGAAATCCATTCCACCGAAGGCAAAATGATCTTCCTCTCCTTCAACGCACGAGGGCTTGGTGGTGTCCCAAAGAAACTATCCCTCAAAGGTATGTTCCTAAGCTTAAAGTCGGATGTTATCATGATACAAGAGATAATGTGTTCAGGAAAAAAAGATAGAGAAATTTGTATTCCTTGTCTTAGGAATTGATCCTTTAGCACAATTGACGCTACATGTCCCTCGGGAGGCCTCCTTACCGGATGGAGTCCCAATTTTCAGGCCATGTCCTCCTCAGTTGTCTGAACTTCAATTTCAGTCAATTTAAAACTTAAGAATAGTGATATAGCCTTCTCAGTGGTTAATATCTATGGTCGCTATTCTGATAGGACCTCCTTCTGGGAGGATTTGGTCTCTACAAGCATTTTTCATGACCCTCTTTTGGTGGTGGGGGGGATTTAAATTTTACCCTCTCCCTGCGTGAATTTTGGGGAATGCACCTCAGAGTAGACAAGCAAAGCAGATTTTTCTTATCTTTTTTAGAAAAGTCTAGATTGGTGGATATTGAACCTGTGAATCTCTCCCCCACTTGGATAAATTTCAGAACTGGTAATGAGGAGGTTGCAAAAATATCGGACCATTTTTTAATCTCCGAGGCCCTCATGAATTTGGGCTCTCCTTTTAGGACAAGGGTAGATGCGGGAGGTATTTCAGTCCATCTCCTTATATCCTTATATTTTTCTTCAGGCTTTGAGTCCCCCCCTTCACCCTTAAAATTATGCCAATCCTAGATGGCAGAGGAATATTTCAAGAATCTAGTTCTCACCTTTTGGGTCAAACTCTCCCCTTATAACCCTACCCCTCTTATGATGCATTTTGTTGAAAACCTTAAGACTTTGAAAAGCACCATAAAAAAATGGCTCCCTCTTTGGAATTCCAAGAGGGTTAGTTTCATATGAAACATAGAAGAAAGCATCGCCAAGGCCCTTAAAAAGTTAGAGGAGATCCCCCTTTCCAATGAAAAGCTATTAGAATTAAGCTATTTGGAGGGAAAATGAGCCAAGTGGCTCGAAATAGAACAACAGGAATGGTGCATTAAGAGCATGGATCTTTGGATTAAAGAGGGAGATAATAACACCAAGTTCTTTCATCAATTTGCAAACTACCAAAGAAACCTCAACGCAATCTAGGAAATCAAGGATGAAGAAGGAAATGTGGCAGTTTCTTTTGAGGACAAGGCTAAGCTTGTAGTAAGATTTTTCAGTAATCTCTTCTCTTCCCCCCCTGGTTTCCCCATCTAATAAATCATGGAGGTAGTGGGAAAAATCCCTGCAGTGTTTTCTAAAGAAATGAATTTATCCCTGGAGGAAGAGGTTACAGAACCAGAACTAAGGGCAGTGTTGTTCTCTATGAAATATGGGAAAATTCCAAGCCCAGACAGTGTCATGGTGGAATTCTTTAAGGCATTCTATGACCACCTAAAGAACGATCTATTATTGGTGGTCAAAGAATCACAAAAGGAAGGAAGAATCCATGGTCCTCTCAATGCCACCTTCATGTGCCTTATCCCAAAACAACAATGCCCCTTCTCTTTTGAATATCATAGACCAATTGCATGTTGCAATGTTATCTAAAAATTAATCTCTAATATTATCTCTAGAAGATTAAGACCGATGCTAAGTGCTTTCATAAGGGAAGAACAGTTTGGCTTCCTTCACAATAGCTAAATTCATGACGCAGTTTCCATTGCACAAGAAGTGCTCCACTATGTCAAAAAACAAAATCTTAAGGAAAACATTCTAAAAAATGACCTCTCCAAAGCTATGACTGAGTAAACTAGACCTTTTTGCGACTGGCACTACTCCAAATGGGCATGTGTTTAAAAGTGGTTAGCTGGATTATGGGGTGCATTCAAAGTGACTCCTTTTTCGTCCTTATCAACGAAGTCTCATCCTGTTTCTTCAAAGATTCTAGAGGTATCCAACAAGGTTGTCCCCTTTCTCCCTTATTATTCATGATCGTTGCAGAAGCACTTAACATACTGATCTACGAGGAACCTTAGTCTCGGAATCTGATTCAGTGACTCATTTGTTATTTGTAGATGACATCTTCTGCAGCTTTTTTTTTTCTCAAAGGAACTTGAATTCCTTCAAAACTATTTCAAATCTCTTCTACAATGCAACAAGAATGATATTAAACATGGAAAAATCTTTTCTAATTCTTAATCATTGTGCGACAACAGAAGAGTTCTCCATCGCGAGCTCCTTTCCTACCCAAATAAAATCTTTTTCTGAAGGATTCAAGTACCTAGGATTCAACTTAAAACTATACAATTATATGAAAGAAGAATGGAGCTGGCTAATCATAAATGTTGAGGCCCGAATAGCCATTTGGTTCAATAGAATCCTTTGAAAAGGCGGAAGACTAGTAATAATTAAATAAGTCCTAGAAGGTATTATCATTTATTGGAACTCTATATCTACAATCCCTAAAGGAATTCTAGATCATATACACCATATAAGTTTTTAATTTTTGTGGGCGGGACAAAACTCTACTAGAGGCACTCATCTGGCCAGTTGGAATTCAATCGCTTTACCTAAAGAAATGGGAGGATGGGGCTTAAAGAATATTCATCTTTTTTCCTGAACCCTAGTAGGAAGGAACCTATGGAGACTAACCCTAGGAAACTCTCTTTGGGTAAGAGTCATGAACTCCAAATACTTTCCCACCTTATCCATTTCAGAATGGTTTCGAAAGCCATTAAAATCTTCCAAAGGCTCAATTGTTTGGAAACCACTTGTGGAAGCCTTTCCCCTCGTTGGTAACTAGACAGTCTGGTGTATTGGAAATAGGGAAAATGTGAGATTAGGGGAAGACCCATGGTTGGGAGCCGAAAACAACTACAAACTCTCTCCTCCCCTACTCCTTTTTCTCAAAAATAAAAATCTTCGATTCCTGAGCGATTTAAACACTGATTTTCCTCACATTCAAGGGAGATTGGGGTGGAAGAGCACAATTTCTCTTGATCTCCCTAAAGCATTGTGAGATGAATGGAACTCATTTATATTCCTCTTATGCGAAAATTTCATTTCCCTTGATAGAGACTCGTAACAATCCCTTTCTTGGTCAAAAAACCCTTAGAACGGCTCCTTTTCAGTCAAATTGGGATACAAAGCTTGGTTCGAAGATAACATTGTGCCTCACCCGAAATGGTGGTGGAAGCCCCTTTGGAAACCCGAAGCTCCTCCTATATGCAAATTAACTCTTTGGGTTGCACTAAAACACAAAATGTTAACTTGGGACGTCAATTGTATTAGACAAGGATGGTGTGGTTCTAACAGATGTCCTCTTTGCAAAGAAAATCAAGAAACCATTACTCATCTCTTTATCTCTTGTTCTTATGCAGAGAAGGTTGTGCAGATTTTAAAAGAACAGATGAAATCCAAGGGCAATTGGAACCAGAGCTCTGTAGAGGACTGTTTCAAATCTTGGATACAAGACAAATCAATCTCCTTGTATGCAAGTCTCTCGGGCATCATGATCTCCAACATCTAGTGGGCCAGAAATATTGTTGTTTTTAAAGACAAGTTAGTATCGCCTGAGGTCACTGTGAAAATCTGACTCAGTCGGGATGAAGAGTTCAAGGCATAACTAAGGGAAAGTAAAACCCAGATAGTGATCCCACCCACCATTGATTACACCATCCCATGGGGCTTCTTCGATGGAGACAATCAAGGACACCCCCCAACTTGTGGAGTGGGGTGGTTCTTTTCATTAGTCATGACCATTATATTCACATCAAATATGTGCCAGGGGGTGGAACAAACTGTAAATTCTAACCTTGTACAATGTCTATTGTAAACAGATATTCATAAAATAATAGAAAAGATACAATGGCAAATACAAACATTACACAGAGATTTTTCCCCTGGAAACCCAAAAACCAGGAAATCCAGCATAGATTATATTCATTCATTGTGTTACATTGTTTACAAAACAATATACATATAGGAGCCAGCGGCATCCAAAACCCTAACCCAGTGACCTAGATTAGTCCAAAACCCTAATTCCTTAACCAAAAATAGAAAACCATCAGCAAAAACCATGTGCCAAAAAAACCACCTAAATACATGACACGTTTCCTGAGGTAGGTGTCACGTTTCCCGAGGCAGGAAAAAAAATTCTAGGGGTGCTTCCCCCGGACCCCCAGGCACTCGACGCATACGCTCAAACACTACTACTCGTGCAAAGAATATAACACATACCCAACAATTAACACACCGATGCATACTATTTTATCATACACACTAAAATCTTCTTTTGTAAAAAAAAATCATAAAAAAAAATTGTAATTTTTATATATGATGATTCTTGGTCTTTTTTTATAGAAATGGCCAAATATAAGTTCAAGGAAAACAACTTATTGCAGTGAGTGCATTGGTAGCTCATCCCAACAAGAGAACAAAGTAAGTTCTTTAAATTTTATTAAAAATTTAATATATTTGAATTATTTGTAGGTTTAAATTAATGATGTGTATTTATTAAGGCGTGTCATGCAGAGCAAAAACTTGAAGAAACTAGATAAGATTGTTCGCAATATGAGTGAAAAATATTATAAAATATTTATGGAAATGTTGCAAAGAGAGGGATTAGGTGGATCAAAAGGTAATCAACATGAAGTTTTTCTTTAACTTTTTACTAAAAATGAATTTCTTAACTTTAATCTCTAACATGTTTTAAACACTCGATTTCACATTTTTTTAATGCTTTGCATTTTTTTAATGTTTTGCAAGGACCGATAGTGAGAGAAAAAAATGTCATCCTAAGAAGACAAAAACTATGATGGATGTAAATGATGATGTATTGGTCCTTAGTTCATCTGGAGTGGTGCTAGAATTTAATGAGAGGGGAAAATTGTTTTACAGAACTTTGAGGGATTTAGTGGAAAGAACGTATAGACATATTTTCCGCTTACAATACAAAAACCAATCCAATGACTCCAAGAATCAAGTTATTAACCTACATGAAGTGTTTCCAGAGCAATGGTCAATGAGACCCGTGAGACATGCAATAGCAAAAACTTATAATAACAAAAAAGAATCATTTAAAAAGTATTATTACTAAACATGTATTTTTATAATATGTTCCAAAAATTACCAAATTAATTATTTTTGTTATATTTACTTTCACATCATTTTTTAAAAAATTATGCTTTTTCATTTTTCAAGAAGATTATGAAAATTCCAAGGGACAAACGAGGGGAAAAATAATACATGCTCATAGGGATGTTCAAAAAAGTGTACAAGTAGATGGTAAAATAAATGAACATAATTGCATCGCAGGAGGAGCCATCCCTATTGGGTTAATCTTGACTCGGTCATAGAGTCGTTGATTCGATCATTGTTGGGTTTATTATTAGTGGTTTACAGCCCCATGGTATTGGGTAACCCATGGTATTTGATATGAGTCTTTGCATGTATTTGCTTGGCTATCTCCACACCATGCATGTATTTGCATGGCTATCTCCACACCATGCATGTCTTCTCATGGCTATATCCACTGCATGCATGTCTTTGCATGGATATCTCGAGTCCATGCATGTATTTAGGGTTTGTAATTGATGAAGATTATTTAATGGCTTGAGATACTCCATTTTAAGAAGCCTCATGGAGCCTCAAGTGGTTGGTATTGGCCTGGCTTGGCTCTAGCTTGGCTAGTTTGGCCAAGGTTAATAGATATCTATTAGGTGTTGGTTCTTTTGGTCAAGGGTTTGTAGGATAAATATTGGCTCTATGTGCATTATTTCTTATTGTGTTATTTCTCTCTCATTTTTTTAAAATGGTATCAGAGTTGGGCAAACCTGGACTCTCCAACAAGAGTGGTTTGATGTTGAAATACATGCTTACGAAATTGTTGGTAGAGTGGTCAATGGAAGAGAGATATGCACACAAATTGAAGTGTTGGTTCATGGGTTTATGAACCATGGTGAATGACACATGGAAATGGAGCATAGGCAGAAGCACATTGAAGATGAAGTACTCAATGAATGAGTGCTTTGGCTCACTGTATTTGGAGCAGGGCGGGATGTTGGTAAAGAAGTTGGTAAATGTTTCTTGCATCATTTTCTCATGCATGCAATGGATTGATGTGGAGCATAGGAATAAGTGCTTTGAGGATGAAGTACTCTGTGAGTGAGTGTTTGGCTCATTGTATTTGGAGCATGGAGGGATGCTAGTAAAGAAGTTGGTAGATGTCGCTTGCATCATTTTCTCAAGTCTACATTGGATCAATGTGGAGAATAGGAGAAATTTCATTAAGGAAGAAGTACTCGGTGAATGAGTGCTTTGGATCATTATATTTGGAACAAGGAGAGATGTCAGTAAAAAAATTCGTAGATGCTTCTTGCATCATGTGCTCCTGCATAGCATACAGTGGTAAAATAAGTACTTGGTCTATGTAATTGTATTTGGAGTAGGAGGGATTCTTGCAATGAAATAGGTTGATGTTCCATAACATCACATGCTCAAGCATACAATTGTAATTTTTTTATGGAGTTGGATTTTATTACATGTAAATGGGCATATGGTTGTAAGACCTATTTAGGAATGCATACCCATATTTTGATGGTTCATTGGTATGATTAATTGAAAAAATGTAAAAAAAAACATTTAATTAAAATATATACATATTGGTGCACTCTATTCTTTTGAACTCACTAAATTGTGTGTGCCATAATTTAGAGAACAATGTGTTTTTATGAGTTATACACATCAGTGCCTGTTAATTACATGGAAGCACAAGTGCTAAAAATTGTGAAAAAAAATATCGTTGTTTTAAACGACATAACGTACGATTATATTTATCGTTTCAAAATATTACGGTGCACATAATTACAATATGCATCGGTTCTTTACAAATAATAAATGCACTGAGGCTTACATATAATATATGCATCGGTGCTTAGTAACAAAGAATTCCATTGACATCTCATCTCAAATATTCAAAATTTCACTACCCTCTGGTGCACATGGTAATATGGGCACCAATGCGTATAAATTATATGAGCATCAGTGTGCCATAAAATAAAAAGAACAACTCGATGCATAATATTTATACGAGCACCAATGATGCATACAAAAAACAATACAGACCAGTGCATACATAAACCCAAAAAGCACTAGTGTTTCACACAACATAAAAGGCGGAACTGGTGCATAATAATTATAAGAGCACCGGTGCTTTTTGTTTTTTTGTACACACTTGTGTCGATTACTAAATATTGCACTGGTGTGTTTTACTAATATAAGCACAAAAAATATATATATGCTAAAACCTCGGCCCACCCAAAAAAAATAGCTATAGGGAACATCCGTTAAAACCTCCATTATGAATAACAGAGTTTGTAGTAGAGTTTTTTTTTTAATTTTTGTCAAATCTTGTAACACTAAAAACCTCCCCAAAAATCTCCATTATAAGGTGTTTTCCTTGTAGTGATTATAATTGGAAAACAATCTTTCTCAGGGTAACTTCTTGTGGCACCCATTATCCCTCTCACATCAAAGGATAATATTATCATGGTTTACCCTTTCCAAGGCACATTATTCTTTAAGGGCCTCCTTGATAGTTAATTGTTTTCCTCCTTTACCTCTTTTTTTGGCCTTCTTTTTCACTAGAGATGGGTAATTTTTTTGGCTTGTTGTCAAGGCCTACCTTGAATCTAATTTTAAACCTCCTTTTATGCCCAAATAATCTTTCTAAGATTTTATTTTATATGTTTTAGTTAATAGCAAGTCGGTTTCCTCCCTTCAACTTCTGGTTTTGAGCCCTCCACTTCTCGGGAAGCATTAATTATTAGGGATATGGCATCATAGTCTTGTATCTCAGGATACCTATCTATCTAGGAAAACCTCTTAGTCAGTTCCTCCATTACAACAGGTTCCATAAGGGTTTCAAAATGTTATACCAAAACAGGTACCTAACCAAAGAAGAGCCCAAAATAAGACAGAGCTTTGTAAGGCTATCATATGATATATCCAACTTCTCAACCAACCGAGACGAAGGGTTGTGAGTTTTACTTGATATACCTTTATCTAGAATCATGCTTGGATCTAAATCTGCATTTGCACACACCTTCTCTTCCTTCTCAAATTCATCTTTTGTGCCCACTTCTCTTGGAGATTTATCTAGATTAGTGAACTCTTTTTTTCAACCAAGGATTCCTAATTACTATTGGATTTCATTTTCTTGTCTTTGTTCTCTAGGTCTTCCTTGTGCTTTGTTGGAATCCTCTCTTTTCTCTTCCAACCCATCTTTTGTTTGGCCGAGATACTCTTTCCATACGTGTCCAATTTCATAACAACTCATACATCTAAATGATAGTTTCCAATAATCTAGGAATTGGATGAACTTCCACTTGCCATAAACAATCTCCATGTACTCCAACAACCCCTCCCCAAGATCCATTTTTACCAAGATCATTACTACCTTCATATCCACCTTTGAACCAAATTATGCCTCTAAAATTTGTGAACTTACCACTTGGATGAACTTCCACTTGCCCCGACCAATCTCCATTTCCTCCAACAACCCCTCCCCAAGATCCATTTCTCTCAAGGCCCTTACTACCTTCCTATCCACCTTTGAACCAAATTATGCCTCTAAATCTGTGAAATTTCCTAGACCTTCCCCAGTTCCTTCAAAACAACTTTATTTCAAAGTTCCATAGATAGGCCTCACATTTTCACCCAAACAAGTTGTAAATACCTTGTCTACTTTTGGGGATTGAACCTTGGCCTCCATCTCTTTATGTCTAGTAGAGAAAGGCCCCTGAAACCACCTTTTTGCTAAGTTTTTTCCTACATCAACCCTAGAATGAAACTCAAAGGTGATCCAACTATGAATAACAAGATGAAAATCCATAATATACCCTACAATCACATACCAGACTTTGTTCATCCATGAGCATAAAGAACCTTATAAAACTTGTTTTCCCATAAGTCACTGTGTTATTGTTTTTCCATTAAGATTGTGATTTCCTCCATGCCCATGTCCTCACCCAATACCAATTTTACATTGTCATTCATGTCTTTGATAAACTTCCTTTTATGTTTGTTCCCTAAAAAACCTAATTTAGTGGAAATCTCCTTCCTCCTATATATTCCCTCATTGCCACTTACTAATTATTCTTGGGATATTGCTCCAAAATCTTAGCCATAGTCATTTCTTAAATACTCCTTATGTTCGTCAAAATTCTGAAGTGATCTCTCCTCACCTTCTATAGGTGATAGTACTGGGTTCCACTCCTGTATACCGTAGGATGTGACATGCCTCATGATCGCTCACCCTTTTGTCTTTGAACTATTTAAAGATAATATCTCCTTATTGTCTTCTACGATATGATTTTGTACCCCATAAGTGTAGTTGACGTTAATGTTTGGTAACTTCTCCTTTGGATGTTCTACTAATGGGCTAAGGTCTTTAATTGTTTTAGTTGTGTCTGTGAACTCTCCTTTAATTATCTTATCACTATAATCCATAGACCCTTTCTATATTTCAAGTAGTTCATCCCTTGAGTTGAAGATGGACATTAGGAGGACCTCTTCCCCTTCCTTGGAGTAGTCCACTAACTCTTCCTCCATATATCTCTTCTAACAATATTTTACCCAAATATAGAATGAATGATAAATAGACAAAATGTAATAAGAAAGCCATGAAAACCTTACAACAATAAAATTTTGATAAAATGAGCATCGACCCTTACAAATATAAAAATTGACATCCATCAAGGTGATTTTGTTGTCATCGTTGATAAGAAATAACAGTTTAACAGAAACAATTATTCCATGTGTTGTTTGATCAAAGAATAAATTCATCAACCACCACTACAGTGCAAGATGCAACAAAGGATTTAAATATCATATTTTAGTGTACATAGGTTTTTTGCAATTGTAATTTTTACATGTTTCCATCTTGCTATGCACTGGAATTTTATTGTTGTTCAGTATACTTCAAATGGGATAGTATAGATCATGCAATTATAAAATTACATCCATAACAATCAACTTCATAAATTACAAATCCATTGCATTGTCAATTGGTACATATAATGCATGTAACCATTACATATAGAAGAATATGCACAGTAAGATACCACCCCATAGTAGATAGGACCCCATAATGAAGACATACTATTAAACTATGGAAAAAAAATTGATAATTCTGAGCATCTAATTGTGAAGATTTCATGGTATTATTGAAATTTGTGGCAAATTTCCAATTAGGTCCATTGAATGCATCCAAGAAGTCAAACATTTAATTATGAGATAATTGAAATATCTCTTTGTTATCATCCATATGATCAAAATCTACATAATACTACATAAATACAAACATGGTAGTAGTGAGCATATTGTATTATATGCGATGATGACAAGATTGTATATGAATAAATGACAAATATATTTGTTCCTAAATAAATGATAAACAAATCAACTAAAAGCTTGTAGCTACACTAAAGAATACAAACAAACTTTATAAGTTGTCAATAGATATTTTTTTAGAACAGAACAATGGGTTTCTTGAGGCTTGTTCTCTAATAATTCCCATCATCAACTTAGAATGCCATCGCATATCAACAATCTTCTTCTTTTTTCCTTGACAAAAATGTATCTTCATTTTCAGGGAGAAATAAGTTACAATCCTTAGATGTCGAGGCATAGCACAAGTATAGCATCAACTTGTTGAGAGCTTAATATAAAAAGATAATCTAGCCCCTAAGGCTTGTAGTTATAACATCAAGAAAAATAACTAAATACATACCATCTAAAAAATAAGTCAAGAGCTTCAACGTATTTATACAATGAAGACTACAGGTGAGAAAATAAGCTATCATGATGGGAGATTAACTACCCATCGACAAGTTCTTCCAAAAACAAATGATTATCAGACAAGGTTAATGCATCTTTAGACAATTGATCAATAGTGGACTTTAATTCTCTAAATATATGTTCATAAGTCAAGGACTGGAATGTAGAATAAAAGGATTTCAGACTTTCACCAATAACTTCCAGAGACACATTGGACAGTCGAATCTGGTTATTCATCCAACCAATAGCGAGCTTGGAGTCCCCAAACACTTGTAAAACTTGAATGTCCCTCTTTGCGACACATTTAAGTAAATAAAGAAGAGCCTGAAACTCACCTTGGTTGTTGGTACTTGCACTAATATTTACTTTCCCCGCAAAAAAATGTTGCTAGGAAATGTGTAGAACAAAACCAATTCCACACTTTCCCTCCTAACACGCACCATCAAAGAACCCCCACACTAATTGCTTATTGATATGTAATTCACATGTAACTCGGTCCTTTTTGGCCTTTGGGATGGTTTGTAGCAAGACAAAAGTGCCAAATATTGTTGAGAGTTTTTAACAATACACAGAACACTGCCTTTGAATACACCTGCATTTTATGCTAGCCAAATACCCCATGAGACAAGAATGGGAAGTACTCGAAAATCCTTGAGGGAGGGAACCACATATTAATCCCTGGAACAAGAGGTTTCAGAGTCCTTATCCCAAAGGTAAGACAACCCCAAAGCCCATCCAATTTCCTTCCAAACCTAAATAGTGAAGGGGCACAACAAAAATAAGTGAATATTTGTTTCAACATAGTGCTTACATAAATAGCACATTATGGGCCCTTATTTCCCTTTAGGTTGCAATCTATCCCAAGTAAGAGCACAACCTTGAAGGACCAACCATAAGAAGAGTATGTTATTTAGGGATCCATTGACTTTCCATATCTTTTCATACCACCATTTGTCTTCTTGATCTTCATTACTCGTCAGAGCCAAATAACCCAATTTAGTGGAGTATGCCCCACCAGAATTGTTGTAAATCCCTACCAATTCATCCTCATTGTCCAAAATACAAAAGTGCGCCTTTTGAATTTCTTTGAAAAACAATGACCAGTCCCACTGCCAAACGACCTCCAACCCCAAGTCTTACATCATAATCCAACATTGTCTCCATATGGATGATTGAACAGGGTCCCCGATATGCTTAAGAGTGCAATGACCATCTTCTTGGGGATGTGTTATTAGACATGTTATCGCACAATCTGTACTTTCCCAAAGCCTAGAGGCAAGTAGGCCGAGATTGGCATAACACGAGCGTAATCTTGTCACTATCACCCCAACAGGATACCCTTTTCTATTTAGGAGAAAAAACCTTCTCCAAGGGATACGTCCCTAGACCTAGTGGTTTGATGAAGGGAAAGAAATGATAAGTAAACTACCCCTCTCTCTAGGTCACTCAAGTCAAGTTTAAGTCTTAAAGGATGAAGCAAAAGAAAG
Organism: Picea mariana; assembly: GCA_032191745.1. Taxonomy (NCBI): domain Eukaryota; kingdom Viridiplantae; phylum Streptophyta; class Pinopsida; order Pinales; family Pinaceae; genus Picea; species Picea mariana. The sequence continues at coordinate 439,211 of JASDQU010100552.1, forward strand.
ATAAAGTGTACCTACCCCTTACCAATACAACAACAAGCATTAAAGGCAATAAAAAATTATAATCATGCTTCAAAAAGAAAGTAAACTTGTGAATATATGATGGCTATCTATGTATGCAGCAAATGACAAGTAGATGATAGTGATAAGTAAATGATAACAGTTGCAATTTGTATCAACAAGAACGCACTTGTGCAGACAATGTGAACGAGCATTTAAAGCATCAATGATAATACTTTGTCTTATGTGAGTTCTCTAAATATATCAACCAAAAATTGGATTAAAAGAGGTTGTCTAAGTTAAATGTAACAATAGTAAAATAGAAGTAATGACAGCAATAAACAAGCTTCAGAAATGTACTCTGCTAAGGCAATTGAATAAACACTTGAGAAAATATTGATAGTAACTTGCCTTCTACAAATTCTGGGTTGTTCTAAGGTGGTTGGTAGGCTGATATAGACTACAAACAATGGTTGTAACAGTGAATTCTCAACATTAATTAAGTGGTTTTTAGTATCTCTAAGTTGGGTTAGTTAACTAGTTAAAGTTAGTAGGGTAATCAAGTAGGAAACGGTTTGGAGTTTGAGTTTGAAGATACTTGTCAAAGAGTGAGGTTTGACTAGTGCCTTTCTAAGGGTAATGGATTCAATTAGACAGATTCCTTCAAGTTTTCTAACAAGTGATTTTACACATAATCCTAGAGGGAGAAAGACCTAGGAGGAGTAGCAACTTAAGTCCTCCTAGGTTTGACCTCAAGAAGTGAGGAAGCTAGGTTGTAGGCACTTATAGGCCCTAGCACCTCCTTCTTCTTGGATTTTTTATGGATGAAAATTACTTTGCACAATAACTAAGTATAATCCTCTAGAGAGCTAGCACTTTAGGGCCCTAGGGTTTCACTAGTACTAGATCAATTTAATAAAGCTAGGCAAATGAAAATTAAGAAAGTTAGCACTTTAAGTTTCTTACTTCAAGCATTAATTAAAACATGCAATTTCATAATCTTGTATGAGCAAGCAAACCATTACCATAACCATTTACAATGACAAAGTAAAAATCTACTTACTTGCACCAAGAATAATCATGTAAAACCATGCAAGATTTCCACAAAACTTCATAAAATTTGTCCAAGTGCCAAAAACAAGCCTTAAAAGAGTAGCTCCCTCTTTATTTCAGCCAATAACCCTTAGTAGCGCAAAAATTTCATACCTCCACTCTCCCAAGTGAGAGTTATGATAAAATGAATGTCACTTTGTGTTTATTTATACCAAAATTTGATCTTTAATTATTTTAGGTCAAAATATCAGGGCCAACCTGACCAGTTTACAAAAAAAATTATTTTTTACCCAAATAAATTCAATTAGCATCTAAAATAGGCCTCCAAAGGTGACATCATGCCCCTCTAGGGTGATATTGGGCCTCAAGTGTGGGACGTTGAGCAAAGGAGATGAAACGTTGGGCCTCCAAATGCCTAAAATTTTCCCACACGTGACAATAGCCTCATGAATGCCTCTAAGGTGACAACCCCAGTTGGTAGGTAACGTCTAGGGTTGCAGAGGTGACATCCAAGACCTCCCAAGGCCAATGTTCAGGTGGGAGGAACATGAAACCCTAGGTCTGGGTCTTCCACAGTGCCTCCAAAAGCAACGTCCTTCCTTCTTTTAATACAAGCCTTTAGTCTCTTCTTACCCCCTAGTTGGGGTTTCAGTGTCCATTTGTGGGATTTGAGCCCCCATGAAGGTCTAAGATAATCATTTCCTCATGTGTACTTGTCCACCAGGCAAGGTCCTACAGAGACAACAAGTACGCCCTCCACGGGTTCATAAGTCACAAGGATCATACCATGTAAATCACATCAATAATTGAAATACCCAAACATGTGCATCAAACCCCCCTTAACTCCAAACAAATGCTCAAATACGTTATGCAATTTGACAAGTTAGGTTTGGAGAGGGTCTTAGGGTGTCCTATTGGAATAACCTCTCTTATGTTTGTGGTGTTTTCTGGGTGGAATCTAGTCCAAGTCATGTAAGTGTATGAGGTGGCATGGGGTAAATATTTGGGCATGGGTGCATGTGATAGCAGGGAAATGTAGAGTATTGCCTGTGGGTGCCTTTGTGGAGGGTGAGGTGCACCTTGTCATGGATGCAATTGTTTCCTAGCCAATTCATTGCCATTTATTCTTAGCTTTATTTCTTTTGATCTTTTTCTCTTGTGCTTCAAGGGAATAGTTGAGGGCCACTGTCATGGCTTGATGACCAGAGGTGATAGCGTTATCCACAAACATTACATGGAAATGATAAGGTTGGCTCGTAATGATACCCCCTTTCTCTTGGCTATGCCACCAAGAGCCACTACCCCAGTTTGGTGACCATATAGGTGGTAATGCCATACTGCTACATGCCCATGGTCATAATAGGTCGGCTCATGATGAGACCTCCTATCCATCAACTAGTACCTTGAATGTTTATGTTATCTTATGAGTCTCCTTTTCTTACTAAGAGGATTTTCACTACTTTCTCGAGGATCCTTGGGTGAAGCATCTCAAAGGTTTCAAAATTGGCTTTTAACACTTTCCATCTACTTTTACCCTATGGGCCTTTAGCCCCTTCTTCCCATGAGGTAAGGTACAACCCTTCGTAGTGTAGCCGATCCCAATGCCCAAAAAGGAAGGAAAGATAGAAAGAATAAAGATGGAAAGTGGTAAGTATGGAGGGAACGGACGATGACTCTTCAAAGATCCACCTAGTAGAAACCCATAAGGTACAACCCTTCGTAGTGTAGCCGATCCCAATGCCCAAAAAGGAAGGGAAGATGGAAAGAATAAAGATGGAAAGTGGTAAGTATGGAGGGAACGGACGATGACTCTTCAAAGATCCACCTAGTAGAAACCCATCCTAAAGGGAAATAAACTTACTTGGGAACTGTGTCACCCTTCCAGATTTGAACGAGGTAAAGAGCATAATTTCCAAGAAAATGTCATGAAATGAAGAAGGATTCAATACAACATGTTCAAGTGCTTCAAAAATCAGAGTGATACATACCATGATACCCAGACTCATTACCTCATGGAGCAAGACTCACTATTACTTTAAGACTAGGCTAGTGTGATGGACACTTGTGTTGGTGATATGTGGATTGCACTAAAGAAAAGAGGGGCCCTCTAGGTCCATGCTTAAGTCGTCTGGCTCTTCGTACTCCATGTATAGGACCCGTCGGCCTCGAGACATGATATGCTTGGTTATCCCTAGGCTAGGGGATAACAAGACCATCAAGAAGACAAATGTTGTTATCACAACTTACAATGGCATCTATAGCCACATGAACTTTTGTGCCCTAGCCCACTCTCCATGTTAAGTACTTGTTGATAATAGGGAACACAAGTGTTAAGGCTTGCCACTGGTTTGATACATTGTTAAGGTTTCTACCTCCAAAAGATCCAGTGCAAAATGGAGTATGGAGAAATCTACTTGTCCACAAGAATACGTCTCCACATACTATCGCAGGTTATTAACACCCATAAAGACTTGACAACAAACACTCACCTGAATAACACTAAGTCCTTTAAACCCCGTCCCCCTAGACATTTGGGAAGAGACAATTTTATCCAAGCAACCACATGTGATTCAAAATATTCCTTACTTATCTTCTATAGATAGTTAAAGCACATCTTGTGAATGTTGTTGAGAATTCCCTTTGAGATATTAGCAAGCAAATGCCAATCTACAGGTATAGCTTCTATTACTGATTTGATGAATGTTAACCAGCCACCACGGGAAATCCACGGATTACACCCGAAATTAATCCACTTTTCTACACAAGAGAGCAACTACTTCCAATCCACAATACCATAGAAATTTGGTTTTACATTAAACCCCAGATATTTACACCCTCCTCTAGATCATGCGCACCAAACTGAAATAAGTTTGGAAGCAAAAGCCTCTCCTCCTCCACAGACTTCAGAATATAAATGGTTGATTTGTTGACATTAATGGACATACATTTTGTATCGCAGAAGAGTTCCAAAAGATATTTTATATTCCTGCCTTCTAATTCCTCACAAAAACAGAAAATTAGCACATTGTCCACAAACAATAAATGAGTTAAATGTTCATGTATACCAATACACAAGCCCTGAAATTTGTTTATCCTTCTTGCACAAATAGTGTGCAACTAAGGCCATCTGCAATAAGTAAGAAGAGATATGACAACAATGGGTACCCTTGTTGGATACCTTGACCAACCTTGAAAAAAGGTGAACCATACCCATTTATGAGTACGACAAAGGATATCGTCATAACAAACACCATTATCCATTTAACCGTAGGGAGCCCAAACCTAATATGAACAAGCAACAACCAAAGGTATAGCCAGGATACTTTGTCATATGCATTTGATAGATCTATCTTGAGAACTGAAACTGCACATTTTTGTTTTGATAATGTGCATGCCCTCTTGGTCCAATCTAATGGCTTCGTGATTTAATCAACCATTAAGAAAACCAAATTGTTTTGGAGTGACGACCTCAGAAAGTAGAGGTTTGATCCTAACAACAATTATTTTATAAAGATTGTTGCATAACACTATGGGTCCAAAGTCTTGAAAGGAGGATAATTGATCCTTTTTTGGAATCACCGCAATGAAACTGGAGTTTATATTGGGTAGTATCTTACCTGTGGTGTGAAATTCTTCCACCACTCGAAGCAAGTCATCCTCGATAATCTCGAACAACTCCTCATAGAATTTTTCCAACCATCCATCTAGCCTCGGACTTTTGTACTGTTTAAAAGAAGAGATGATTGCATGGAGTTCCTCCTTTGTAATCACGTGAAAGAGATCGTATGCATTCTCCTCGTTTATAATCCTTGGGAACATACAAATAATCTTAAGTAACTCACCCATATTGACATGCTCGAGCTCCTTGAATAAATATTGAAAGTGCTCAACCCCTAAAGCCACAATTTCATTGAAACCCTAGACCACCACCACATTGGAATCCTGCAATTCCCATATTGTGTTGTAGTTCTAGTAGCAATTTTCATATTTTTGAAAGTGTTTTGTATTTTGGTCCCTTGCTGCAAGCCACAATGCCCAACTTTTTAATCATCTTGTTTTTCCTTTTTCTAGTAGAATTGTGTTCCTGCATGCTTCTAGGTTCTGACATAATTCTTGACTTGTCGAGGTCCACTGACCTTCCTATTGTTGTTGATATAGAGTCACAAGTGAATCTTTAATGCATTAGAGATCCTTATCAAGATCACATTGACGATTCCTATCCCAGTGTGATACTTTATCTTTCAATAGTCGGAGTGCGGAGATGAACTAAAAACTTGTTGTGGCATTAATTTTTTCCTGATATTGCAACCGATGCTATCGAATTAAGTTCTTAAAGTCCTCATCTTCTGCCAATGAGGAATTGTACTTAAAAGGAAAGCCTGACTTTCCTCACGTCGAAGCTAGTTCTAATAGAATAGAAAAGTGATAAGAACACTTAACCTTGACAACCCATGTGCGATAATTCCCAAATTCCTGCAAGATAAAATGATAAGCTAAGAATCGATCAAGGCGCTTACAAATTCCATCTTCACCTTATCAATTATTACCCCATGTCAGGATGAGAGGAAGTGTCTCAATGTCAACCAAACTCATCGCTTCCATATTGTTAGGAAAAAGGTGGCCAATTTATCTTCATGTGCATTCACGCCCCATATTTCTTCCCTACTTAAAGTAAAATTTAAATCTCCACCATATACCAAATCACCATTTTGAAAAATTTTGAGAGTGAAAATTCATTCCCAGAACGATTCCCACTCCTCGTATGGATCATAAATCTTGAAGAATAAGATCTTGTGATCCAGTTCCTTGCAATATAACTCAATTAATAAACTTGAAAAAAATGCATCACAATCGGTGAGAGAACAATTTGATGATAAACCCATGATAATCCCCCCTGAAGAGACAATCGAGTCCAAACCTAAGAACTCCCACCCCATAAATATTTTACTTAGCTGAGCTATAACAATATCACAACAACCCATCATTTCTTGGATAAAGAGAACGTCTGGCCTTTCAAACTCCATTAGCCTCTTGAGAGAGAGATTTTTTACTCTCCCTACGAGGTTAGACATATTGAAAAAGAGGAGCTTCATGATTTACCAACTTTCAGGGCTCATCTCGCTCTAAGGACCCCAAAAATTAACCTTTGTCTTCCCTCTAATACCTCTCTAAAATCTTTTTCTAGAGCATGTGTAAGTGTTGATTTACATCCCACCTTAGATTGACTTGTATCTATGGAGATATCAAAACCCAAACCCCTTGAAGGTACCCAAGCCAGATTGGATGACCTATAACGAAGGAGGTAAGGTTGCCGACTCAAGGAGGAGGAAAGTGAAATCGAAGAGGAATTATCAATTTTCTCTCGAGGCTTCGGAGGCGAAGAATCACCAACATTAGCCATATCAACAACATAAGGTTCAATAGATCTCTACTTGGGAGGAAAAGAGACAGGCACAAACCCCAAGGAAGACCCAACATCTAACCCTTTCCTAGGGATATACCTATTAATGACCAAAGAACCAAAGATAGAAGAGTTTGTTGGGACAAAGATAGAGTGAAACTTACTCAAATCAGGGAGAAACTCCACACTTTTAGTCCATATAGCATTTAACATTCTCCCCTGAGAAGTAATGATTTCCATGTCGTCCCCCAAAAGATCCTTGGGCGAATGCTTCTCCAAAGCAGTAGAACTATCCTTCTCTATCCACCAGAAACTTAATCACAAGAACCTTAAGAGCAAGTCTTATTCCACTAATAATATCTCCCCCTAAATTTTAACAAGGAAAGGGAGGCAAAGGAACCTTATCTCCTATAAGGGTTTTACAACCTTTCTATGGGGCATATTCTCATGTAGTACTCGATCCACATAATTTTTTGACAAACTTATGATCGCAATCTTCCAACATGTGACCTACCAAATGACATAGAGAACAACAAAATGGCACATTTAGGTAATCCAATGGTCGAGTGTAGGCCCTCTCCCCTATTACCAGGTCCAAAGATTCAAATAATCCATGTTGAGGGTCAAGTTCCAAAAGGATCCAAGCCACTGAACAAACCTTGTTGTTCTTGTAGCTTCCATATGCTACAATGAAAGTTCCCAACAAATTGCTAATGGCCTTCAAACCCACATCAAAACAAAACTCAATAATAATATTAGGAAGTATGATCCATGTTGGGACATTGTTTAATGCCTCCTCCCATGCATCAAATAAAGGATGCCACGACTTGGTGCAAAAAAGATTACAATTCCAATACCATCGATTTGAAAGAATAAAACCCACTTCCTCCTTGGATCGAAAAATGCATTCGATCCACGCTTGATACAATAAGTAGAAGGTCGAAACATAACCCAAGCTTGAAGCCTAGTTTTTATCCACCCATGCTTCCATGGATTGGACTAACATACAACACCTGCAAAATTTGTCGACAACAACCTCTCCCTCCAACTCTTCAATTGACCTACCTGCAAGTCCTCCTCCACCACCAAAGAAACACCCCCATTGTGGTGTTTTACAACCTTTTGACACTTCTTTACTGGCTATGCATAGGGCTCAATATCGCCAACACATCACAATTCTTCGAGGTCATTTTTTTCCCTACAAACCCTGAACCATAATTCAATACATTGATCAACCGGCAAAGATCTAGAAAGGCCCCTTGATACAAGTGGAAGAATAGTAAGAGTCTTCCTAGACCCTTCTTTTATCCACATGCCACAACAAGAACCATTCCCCAAGAAACGTCAGATAGAATACTTGATCCATGGAGAATAGTTGACACAATAACTGTCAATTGTCCTTGTCCATACAAGATAACTATAGAGTGACCAGAAATGATCCTAACCGGACTGATCTAACATTCTGAAGCGCCTGAAACCACCTTCAAAGCATTCAAGCTTATGTTTTCAAGGCAAAAACCATCAGGGGGTATTACAACCGAATTTGAGAATATCGAGTCCTCGGACAGAGTATCTTTAGAGTAATCAATGGTGGTAAATTACCCATCCATCCCACCTGACCCCACACAAAGGAGAATCATGTGAGAAAAATCTTAGACAAAATGACCCTCAAATAATCGTTGAAACCCTCTTGCAGAACCCCCATTTCCAAAACCCTCTCCACCAAAATATATCTCAAAAAAAATATCAACATTCTCTCATACCAATATTATGGTCACAATCAATCCCTACTCTCTCTTTTACATGTATCAATTGCCAAGTCTTTATTTTTCTACCTTGAAGAACCTTAAAATAAATATTTTGTGACAAGACTTAGGAAAAGGGTTAATATAGTCACCTAGAATTTAAAGCCTCCTTTTCAAGAACAAAAAAATATATTGCATAAACAAATTCTATAAATGGCATAGATAAATTCTAAAAACCAATCTTAAAATGTTGGTGAAGAATTAAAGTCATTATCGATGCATTGAAAGTTGAAATTCAAATGCTTAAAATAGAACAAAATGATTCAACCTTACAATTCACAACTTTTCATATTTTAATTTATCAACGTTACACACATTACAAGGATTTTTTTTCACCACACATTCAACGCCTTACTCCTCTATAGAATTTTTTGACCAAAAAATAAATCTTGAATGGAATCATTTTTAATGAAAATGTGCAATAGAGATTACAAGTTACAACTATCCATATGAAGTAAAACTCGTTGATTAAGTAGTGGCAAATGAGATGAAGTGACATTATTATGTTATAGGAATAGGATTGTCCAACCTTAAAGAGAATTAACATTAAGGGATATCATCATTAGAACTGGTCTGTAAATTTCCATGGATATTCCACTAGATAGTTCATCACAACGGATCTAATAAAATACTAAAATCTTTACCGTGAAGGCTAATTTCCTTTAGATCTCAGATTCTTTAATTACTAGTTTTATGCTTAAAAATTATGAAATAGCTTAAATGTGAAAAATAGACAAAAAAATAAATATGCACACACCATCCACAAATACACACAAGATATAACTTGGGAAACCCATTATGAGAGAAAACTCAGCTAGAAGGTGAGGTCGCTATGCTCTCTTTTCTTCAAATGCAAATACAAAGAAAGAGGCACTCTCTGTGGAGTTACCTTTGACATTGTGGCCTCTACAGCTGCTACATAATCTCTCCTCCTCTGTTATGCTCACAAAATACCACTCTCAGGTGTTTTACTTAGCTATGGAACAAGATACAATGCAAGAGAATGGAACCCCTTCTCCTCCTAGCGGCCTGATATTTAACATAGCACGATAGTCATCTAGGGTTAGGGTATTGACTTTCTCAACCCTCAATTAGTTATCGGGTTTTCACCTTCTAGAATGTTCTAGAAAATACACTACGTAGCTAGCCCCGCACGTTTAAGTAATGGGGGTTGACGTGGCATACACTCGCACCATGGTGATCAATACAGTAGGTCAACTTGCAGGAGGCATAAATTTTGCATACAAACTTCGATTGAAGCGACTCTTGCACCATTGGAAAGATATAGATGTGTACAATATAGTCGGTGGATCCACAGTAAGGTTTGGACAATAAAAAAGTGTCAATTGATTCCTCTAAATGGCTCTAAGATTTCATATGATTCTTTGGACCCAAATTTCCAAATTGGGACCAACCACTAAAATGGCTCTACAAGTTTATTCCTCCATTTTTTCACCCATAATGCATCAAGATAGATGAAAAATAAAACAATGATCAATCTGGATCATACCTCCCCACTTTGAGAGGCTTTTGGTCCCCGAAAGCTTTACTGAATGAGGTGAGAATATGTTTCCCCTACCTTCTCCCAGGAGTGCCAGTTTGCTTTGTCTGGAAGTTGTCCTTTCAACCTGTTGAGCACTCAACACACCCTAAAAGTCTATGAACAATTTTATTTTTTGGGTACCACTTGATCTCTTTGTTTTGTCTGATTCATCTCCATTTTGGAAAATGTTGCGTTTTCTTACCATTTTTGGGTCTCATTAAGTCTTTGAAAAGTTTGCTTGAAACTATGAAAATCCTCGACTTAAAGGATTTAACATTTAAATAAGGAATCAGATAGCCAAAGCACTTCTCCCGACGTGCTTAGGAAATTCGGCATCGTCAGACAGGAGTCTTCTTTCGTGACAAGCATCACTGCGGAGATCACCGATTGTCGATCCCTTTCGGCATCGGGAAAAGGCGAAATGATTAAATACTTCAAAAGAGAGAAATGTTATCACTGATAGCCAATACCCGACATGCTCATCGGAGTCAAAGAAAATCAAACCGCGACGAACTTTTTGACGATGCTAAAAGTTTTTTCCCGATTCCTGATTCCCGAAATATTTCAGCATCGGGAATTTTCGAAGGAACTAACCCAAAGGAAAGTATGCAATAGAGTGTTCCCCGATCGTCGACCCCCAATATCTTTTTGGCATCAGCGATCCCCGGGTTTAGTTTAGGAAAGCGAAATTGAAAGAGAGTTCTGACTCCTATTAATACTCGCGAGTTAAGTCATCGATTTTCATTACCATATATCTCGAGTCAATGGTGCCACGTTAGCACCATACGGCGAGGTTGATCGACGTCGGAGGTTTTTGCAGAAGGATATCAATAAAAAATACAAAACAAATCGAAGCAACACTAAGCACAAAATTGGGATTAACTTACAAGAATTTTGGACAAAGAAAACAGTAGATTTAGACGCAAAGAGAAAAACGATGCATTCAACTACTATGACCAGAATCCTTTCGTCAAAATTTCGAGACTTTTTATACTAGACTCCCATCAGGATCAGGTTACATACAATAGACACTGTCTACACCTTTTGGCCAACCAACCCGGTTACATTGAGGACATGAAAATTTTCACAACAAAAAGGGAAGACTATCGAAATTATGCATCACTTCTGAGAATACAAAACAAAGTCCGCCCATCACGCCTCTTCTACACACGAACTTTCTCCCCGGTTGCCTCGCGCTCCTGGAGGTGTTGTCACATTTTGTTCTTCCGACACCCTTTGTGCTTCGTGCAACAGCACGATCGTATCTTGTGCTTCCCAAAGCTGTCTCTTGAGCCAGGTTGTGTTCCCTTCACAACCCTGTGGCACTA
>JASDQU010100552.1:467583-501718 GCA_032191745.1 Picea mariana
TGAGAGGGGATGTGCAGAAAAAGAGACCACGATGGCGGTGGAAGGCACCTGGAAAGGTGGTGTTAACTTCCACCGAGAATTAATACTGTATTTGGACTCCATTGGCCCGGAGAACCAAAAGCGGCTCGATGGCCCTGAATTAAATGTCTCGCAAGCTGGTAGGTAGATGGTTTAATGAGGGATGGGAGGTGAACCGCCCATCCGTAGAGCCGTTAGGCCTGACCAGCACGAGGGTAATCGTGCCACACACAACCTCGCAAGAGGATAAGGCGTGGGGTAGAAGCGATTGGGGGGGGGACGCGAGGGGTAGAGAGAACTCTGGCAATACGCAGAGTGAGTGATAGCAGAGAGGAAGGAGAGTAACCTTCGCTCCTGGTCACTGGCGGATAGAGACGCAGTCTCACAGCATCGTGGTCTCAGCTCGGGGGTGGCTAGTGGTAAATCCGCTGGGAGTCGCTATGCCTACGGTTGGGTGGAAACGAGCACCCCTCTCAATAGTTGCATAACCCCTGGTGTTATTTCTGATAAGTGTTTTGCCTTTGGCATCTTGAAATATATGTATATGTTCATTCTGATGATTATGCCCATAAGCTATGAAACTGTGAATGATTTCATTATAAGAATGTCTGTATGGTATTTTAATCAGTACTAGTAGTGGTATATTTGTATGGAAGGACTATGTATGGCTTATGTCCTCATGAATTGTTATTTACATGCGTACTGATCTAACTCAGACTTCACGTCTGGTTCTCGAGAGGACGACCTCCTTCCCTACCTCAGGTAGTATCTTGAGTGAATCTCCCCATGGAGATACCCTCCATGAAAAGCCCGAGATGGCAGCATAAGGGTGAAGTAACGAATCGATGGACGAGATTACATCAAGAAATCTGTGGTCACTTATAACCGTTAGATTTGTTAAGAGGAAGCTGGAGTGTTAAGTGTATTAGCCCGGATAGGTATTAAACGACGGACGAGATTTCATCGGGGAATATGCGGTCACCCACGACCGTTAGATTAGTAGGAGAAAGTAGGGCGTTAAATGCCTTACCACTTTGTTTTCCTATATCTTCGTGGGTAGCGAAGAGTTTAGGACCGTGGATCCCCAAGATCCGTGAGAGTATCTAGACCGTGGATCTTTCCACGTTTAGGAAGTCCTGGGAGAGCCCACAAGATAAGAATCTATCTGAGTCGTCAGATTTCGGCTGAAAAAACCCGACAGCCATTGGATCGGTCAGAATATATCCGAGGGTTAACACCCAAGGGGATCGAGACTTTCCATAGTGGAAACCCCGGAGCAGTTGTGAGCCATCCGATTGATGGAGGCCACGTGTCGCGAGACCTCCCATTTCGGGAAATCGAGAATCATGGAATCGAGATTTCCGTGGACAAGAGTTCGGGATTTTCCATGGTGGAAACCCCAGAGCAGTTGTGAGCTGTCCGATTGACGGAGGCCACGTGTCGCGAGACCTCCCATTTCAGGAAAACGGGAATCGCGGAATCAGGATTTATGTTGACAAGAGTTCGGGATTTTCCAATGTAGAAACCCCGGGATAGATTTGAGTCGTCTGATTGACGAAGGCCACGTGTCGTGAGATCTCCCATTTCGGGGATAAGGGATTCAGGAGTTCCGCTGATAAAAACTTGGGCTCTTGCTTTGACAAATCCCGACCCATAATGTCGAGATGATAGCATGTGGCTAAGTCCCGATGAATGGACAAGATTCCTTCGGGAAATCTCAGGGGTTGTAACAACCGTTAGATGTGAGGAAGAGATGCTAGTTTTACGCTGGAGCGCGAATGCGCATTAGGGTAAGTAGCAAGTAGATCTGGATGGCCAGAGTCCACCCGCCCAGATCTACGGCTGAGGATGCATTCCTGAGCCCCCTTGCCATTCCGCCTTTAATGGGGGGGGGGTGTCCGGAATTGGATGCGCAATTCTTGANCCGGAATAGTGTGGCTTGTGAAGTGGGGCCCCCTCCTGTCCTGTCGACTATCATGTCGCACTTTCCCCTCTGCCACCTGCACTCCACTTAACTGTGCGACGGGGCCTGTTTTCATCGGTTGTTCTCTAGCCCTATCGGGGTTTGGCGGTTGCAAAGCCGAACGGTTTGACATTACCGTAGCGCCGAGACGCGAAATTAAAAAGACATTGCATTTATTTGAACTGTGATCGTGACCCGCGATCACCTGGGAACGGAGAGAGAAAGAAGGAGCCAGCTTACGCTGGTCCTCCATGGATATTTAGGGGTTCTGATTCGGCAGAGGACCAGAAAAATCTGATTTAGGTAGTGGGTATGTGACAACAATCATATTATGATGATTAATCTTGGATATTCTTGCTAATGTTTAGTAGTACGTTGTTGGTCGTGTAGATTTAAGCTGAATTGGTTGTAGGGTTGTTCTTGTGTAAGACAAGAGGGTATGATGTCGATTGTGTCTTAGGTGTAGAAGAAGTTTAAGAATGTAACCTTTTATTCTGAATGAATAAGTCAACAAGAGGGAAAGACACTCAATGAATGTTGGTTTTCCCGTTTGGGTTTCTAGGGTAAAATCTCTATGTACTATGTGATTGCTTTGTCATTTATTTTCTAGCTTAAACATGTCTTCCTCTCTTCTATTAGGTTTAGCGTGGAAGTCTATGTTCCTAAAATATGGTATCAGAGCTTGGTTTGACAATATTGGATCTTAGCTAAACCTTAGGTATAGTAAGAGTCGTAAGTCAAAGATCTTTAAAGTTGTGCTTAAAAGAATGGCAAGTAGCTCGAGAATAGAGATTGAAAAATTCAATTGCTAGATTTTTGAGCTTTGGAAGCTTAATATTGAAGATCTCCTTGTAGATCAAGAACAATGGGCAACAGTCTGTTCATGTACCATTATGATAGGTATGTCGAGGGAAGAATGGGAGAAACTCGAAAGAAGGGCAAGGAGTACGTTTCGACCGTGTCCTGCAGATTCGATGTTGTTGAATGTCTCAAGTGAAGACTCGACCAAGAAATTGTGGGACAAATTGGGGATCTTGTACCAGTCAAAATCCATGGTAAATAAGGTGTTCCTTAGAAAGAAACTATATCTCCTAAGGATGAGTGATGGAAGTTTGGTAACTGAGCATTTGAATGCGTTTAATACTATAATAATTCAGTTATCATATGTGGATATAAAAATCGTCGAGGATGAGAAATGTATTATCCTATGATGTTCTTTTCCAGACTCTTTGGATAGCTTAGTCATGGCTATAGGGAGTAATTTAACCACATTAGTGCTAGAAGATGTGGTTGCATGTCTATTGTCAGAAGAAATGAGACAAAAGAACATGGAAGGATCGACCAAAGATGCTTTAATGGTGAGGGGTTGATTGGTTGACAGAGATAAAGGACAATTCTTCGTTAGAAAGTCTAAGTTAAAGGGTAGATTAAAATTCTCAGTTTAGTTGGCGAGAAGATGTTGGAAATGCAGTAAAGTCTGGCATTATAAAAGGGACTTCAATTTGAAGGCAATGGAAGTCAATATAGGATCTGATTAGAAGCAATCAACTAAGAGAAAGACTACTCGAGATAAAGGAGGTGATGTGTATTTGGTGTTGACCAGTACACAGTCAGATCAAGATGTTTGGTTGATCAACTCAGGAGCATCTTATCATATGATTCCTCATAGAGAATGGTTCTATGAATATGAGAGATATGAAGGAGGAGATGTCTTCTCAGGGGACGACTTGAAAACCAAAATTGTTGGACAAGGAAGAGTCTGACTGATACTGTAGGATGGGAGTAGTAGAACCCTTCCAGGTTTGCTACAGATTCCAGGTTTGGCAAGAAACCTGATATATGTCAGTAAGATGAGTTATGCATGAGTGCACACTTTATTTCAAAATGATACGTACAAAATGGTCAGAGCTATGATGGTCTCAATGAAAGGAGTTTGGATTGGAACCATATACAAGTTGTTAGGGAATGTTGACTCGACTGGGTGCAATAACATTGTTGTTCCTAAAGTCAACTCGACTTCGACTCGACTCAACTCATCTCGGACTGAATCGATTCAAATTGACTCAATAAGTCTTCGTCAAGTCGACCCAACCATGTTATGCCATGAAAGGATGGGACACATTGGAGAAAAAGGACTTCGAGCTACACACAATAAAGGTATTGTTGAAGGTTTTCTTGAATGTAATTTAGAAGTCGATTTTTGTGAACATTTCATATATGGAAAACAAATTCAGGCAAGGTTCCCATCTGGAGCGACAAGGGCAAAGAGGATTCTAGAATTGGTGCATAGTGATGTGTTTGGCCTTGTAACAGTGTGTTCACTTGGTGGATCCCTGTATTATGTTTCCTTCATAGATGATTTCTCTAGGAAGACATGGATATATTTTCTGAGAAAGAAGTCAGAGGTTTTTGAGAAATTCAAAGAGTTTAAATCTCTTGCGGAAAACCAGACATATAAGAAGATCAAGCTATCGAGAACTGACAATGATGGTGAGTTATGTGGAAAGGATTTTGAGAAGTTCTACGAGCAGTGTGACATAGCACACGAAAATACCACACCATATACCCCACAAAAAAATGGAGTTTTCGAAATAATGAACAAAACATTGATGGACAAGGCAAGGAGCATGCTCAGTGGTGTTGGGCTCACACAAGAATTATGGGCAGAGGCAGTTGACATTGCAAAATATCTGGTGAATATGTCTACTTCGTCGGTGCTAGTTGACACAACTCCACATAAGGTATGGTTTGGTAAGAAGCCTTCACTTTCACATCTCAAAGGGTTATGATGCATTTTTGCATGCTCCCAAGGAAAAGAGGAACAAGCTGGACAAGAAGGCAGTTACGTGTATTCTCATTGGATACAAAGAAGGAACGAAAGGATATAAGCTCTGGGATCGTGCATAAAGGAGAACAATTTACAGTCTAGATGTGGTCTTACGAGAAGTAGGAGGGAATTCCAAGTCTAAAGTGGTTCAAATTGAGAAAAATCCAGAGAAGGTGAGGTTTGAACTGAGGAACGAAGAGGATGATTTAGATGAGTTAATTGAATTAGATGAAGAGGTGGAACAACCGACCCTAGTTGTAAGGAGGTATGAGCAAGTAAGAAACCAATCGAAAGGTTAGTCCACCCAACTTTCGTTCCGCATTTTTGTTGACTGGCATTGAAAAGGAGCCTAAGTCAGTTAGGGAGGCAATTGACTCGACAAAGAGTAGACTCTATAAGGATGCCATGGTTGAATAGATGGAATCCTTACAGAAGAACGAGACATGGGATTTAGTCGAATTACCTAGTGGAAGAAAGCTCGTTGGGAGTAGGAAGAAAAAGATGAACACAACAGGTCAAGTCATGAAATTCAAATCTTAATTGGTAGTGAAAGGATATTCCCAAGTCAAAGGAGTTGACTTCGTTGATATTTTTTCCCCTGTTGAAAAATTAACTTCCATTAGATTACTAATGTCTCTGATCTGGAAATAGAACAAATGGATGTGAAGAAAATGTTTCTACAGGAGACCCGAAAGAAGAAATCTACATGAAACAACCTAAAGGATTTGTAGTAAAGGGAAAGAAAAATCTAGTGTGCAAATTGAAACGATCCCTTTACGGTATAAAGCAATCACCAAGAATGTGGTACCAAAAGTTTGACACATACATCATGAGTTTAGGATTTATGAGAAGCAAAGCTAATCACCGTGTATATTCTAAGGAAGAAGGTGGGTGTTTCATATATGTAGCGTTGTATGTCGATGACATGTTGCTAATCAGAAACAACATGGATGCAACAAAAGAGGTGAAGAAGCCATTGTCCTGTAAGTTTGACATGAAGGATCTCGGTGCAACAAACTTCATTATGGGAATGGAGATCAAGAGAGATCGAGCAACCAGAAAGATTTGGTTGAATCAAAATAAGTATATTGAAACAATTTTGAAGCATTTCAACATGCAAGATTGTAAGCTAAGGTGTCGATTCCCGTGGGAGCAAGGTTAATTGTTGAACAAGGTCCAAAGACACATGAAGAAAAAGAGGACATGGCACTTGTTCCCTATGCAAGTTCTGTTGGTAGTCTAATGTATGCGATGGTATGCACTCGACCAGACATTGCCCATGCAGTGGGAGTGTTGAGCGGATACATGGTGGCCCCTGGAAAAGAGCACTAGACAACTGTCAAGAGGGTATTCAGGTATTTGTGTGGCATAAAAGATTATGTTATATGCTACAAAGGAAAACATGGAGGTGACAATGAAGTAGATGTACATGGATTTGTCGACACTAACTGGGTTGGAGATCTGGATCGACGAAGGTCGACCAATGGATATATGTTTAAGATGTTTGGTGGAGCAATCAACTGGATGAGTAAGCAACATGTGGTCGTAGCCTTGTCAACAAGAGAAGTTGAATACATGGTAGCCACTTATGGAAGCAAATAAGCAGTATGGATGAAACAATTGTGTTCAAGGATCGGGTTTGAGCATAGAAATATGAAGATAAATTGCGACAATCAAAGTGCAATATTCTTGGCAAAGAACCTAGCTTATTATTCCAAGATTAAGCATATTGATGTACAATACCATTTCGTGAGAGACATGGTGGAAAGAAACAAATTGTTGTTGGAGAAAGTAGACACGTTGGAAAACATAGTAGACTCTTTGACCAAGTATGTGAGTGTAGTGAAGTTCTCTCGGTGTAGAGAGGCAATGGGAATTGCTACCCTGGGTTTGTGAAAAAAAAATCAGGAAACTCTCGGTTCAACAAAGAAGACAACAAGTGGGAGAATGTTGGGTTATTATATTCTTTGTAGTGAAATTTTAGTCAAGGTGGATCAATTGGGGGAAATTAGCCAACCAGGAAAGTCGAAGTGATCAACAACAAGTTGAGAGGTCAGCCGACAAGAGGTCGTTAGGAGTTCGAGTGGAAACCGACTGAAGACTGAATGGAGGTTGATTGGTAGTTGACTAGTAATCCAACTGGTAGTCGATTGTAACATAATCTTGAGATTCACAAGATTTGTAGATAATGATCTGCATGGATATGTAACCATTCTTGAGTGCCTTTATTTATGGTTTTACCTGCTGTAAAGCCTATAAATAAGGCGTGTTATAATTGTATTATGTTGGTCAATATTGGATATTCCTACTAATGTTTAGTAGTAGGTTGTTGGTCATGTAGATGTAAGTCAAATTGGCTACAAGGTTGTTCTTGTGTAAGGCAAGATTGTATGATGTCGATTGTGTCTTAGGTGTAGACCAAGGTTAGGCATGTAACCTTTTATTTTGAATGAATAATACAACAAGAGAGCAAGATGCTCAAAGAATGTTGGTTTTCCCATTTGGGTTTCCATGGTAAAATCTATGTGTACTGTGTGATTGCTTTGTCATTTATTTTCTAGCTTAAATTTGTCTTCCTCTCTTCTATTATGTTTAGCGTGGAAGTCTATCTTCCGAAAAATCACAATCATGTGTGCGACCAACAATAACAATACACCATAAATGACAACAATAATCTCACCTAGAGCACTCTACATAACATTAAAACACACACACACACGCAGATGCCAATATATACATGGAAACCCAACTGGGAAGAAAACTGTTATGAACCAACGCCTTGAGAATGATTAAAAATCATGAGTAATAGTCCACCTTGAGGGGGGAACCTCCTTTTACAATATATTTAATGTACAAGATGAGATATGATAATCCTAAGTCTAGTTCTCCTTGGTATATATATAGGAGACAAGGGGTACAATTATAATGAAAGAGTGCAATGAAGGGTTATAGCCTACATACAAATATAATACTAGAAATGTAATAATTCAATAGGGGGATTAATAGGTGGTTTTATACATCACATGGGGCTTTGTATATGGCTTAACATGCCCCTACTCTTCAAACAAGTGTTGTCATCAACACTTGAGTAACCACGGGTGCTTCTGCAAGAAGAACTCATCTTCCCATGTTGCCTCTTCCACTGGTAGGTTAGTCCATTTGATGAGGTACTATGTAATTTCTCAATTTCTCAGCTACTTAATCCTTGTTTCAAGGATTGTTTCTGATTTTACTATGATTTTCCCTTCTTTATTAATCTTTGCTAAAATAGTTTGGACTGGGATCTTGTTGTTGATGACCTTTTTTAAGCAAGAAACATGGAAGATTGGATGTACACGTGAAGATGGAGACAACTCCAATTTGTAAGCCATACTTCCAATCCTTTGCAAAACCTTATAGGGGCCATAATACCTGGGTGATAATTTATTGTCCTTCATTTGTTGCTTGAGGAACATCTATTTATATGGTTGTAGCCTCAAAAATACCTAATCGCCCACTTCAAATTGCCTTTCACTGCAATGTCGATCCACCAGTTGTTTCAACATATTTTGTGCCATAACCAAGTTGTCCTTCAATAGTTTGAGAACCTCTTGTTGGCTCTCTATGTGTTCCTCCATGACTTGAACCTTTGTATTACCTTTCAAGGGTGATGTAATGGATGGAGGATGATATCCATAAAGTGCTAGAAATGAGGAAATTTTTTATGATCTATGGAAGGATGTGGTGTACCACCATTCTGCCAAGGGAAACCATTTGACCCATTTTATCTATTTATCAGATGCAAAACAACTAAGATATCCTTCTAAACATTTATACATAATCTCAGTCTTTTGTGCATATGGATACCTATAAGGCCTAATGTTAGGTGATGCACTTCTCGGTTGCAAATGAATTTCATGGTCATGATCTCGAGCAAGTGGAAAACCCTTAGGCATTTCACCAAATACCTTGGAATGATTGATGTTATGAACCAACGCCTTGAGAATGATAAAAAATCAACAAGTAACAATCCACTATGAGGGGGAAACCTCCTTTTACAATATATTGAATGTACAAGATGATATATGATGATCCTAAGACCATTACAATTACAATGAAAGGGTGCAATGAATGGTTCTATCCTACATAAAAATGTAACACTAGAAATGTAATAATTCAATAAGGGGCTTAATAAGGAGTTGTATACATAGCACGGGGCTTTGTCTAAGGCTTCACAAAAACCAAGTTGATTGGGGATTTTATTAAGCAGGAAATTGACTACAAAATGGTGAGCTATACATAGATTTAGTGTATTTTTATTCACTAGTAGGAAATTTGTAGATGGCCATGGATCAACAACAATCTTCACTCATCATGGGACAAACTCATCGTCTTCTTCTCCTTTGATCATCAAGCAGAACCCTTCCTTGAGTTGTCATATGTGCTACTGCTCTTCTTCATTTCCTCCTCTTGGTTCCATTTCATGCCCTTCTATATCACAAACTTCATTTTTAATGGATTGCCTTGGAAGGCCAACCATCACAATGGTTTGTTTCATCTTCCAAGAGAATTTTGAACA
This sequence comes from Picea mariana, assembly GCA_032191745.1. Taxonomy (NCBI): domain Eukaryota; kingdom Viridiplantae; phylum Streptophyta; class Pinopsida; order Pinales; family Pinaceae; genus Picea; species Picea mariana. The sequence goes on from JASDQU010100552.1 coordinate 476,950, forward strand.
TTTTCTCAACTTTTCCAAAAACAATTAAATGCTTATTGCAAAGTTTACAAATATTTTTTTTGGGCGAGGATCTAATTTGTATCACACCTCCCCGTTTTTAGGCTTTTGGTCCCAAAAAGCTTCAACTCCCTTCAATATTCTACTTCTCTGCCTTTATGATCCTCCAACAAATATCTAAGAAAAGGTGCCTCCACTGCAAGATGGAAGATAAGAGTTGAATAGGGGATACCTTTGGCATATGCATGTTGTCCATATCATGCTTAGAGATGACATTCGCTGTTGTGATAGGTTGTTGGACAACTATCGCTCCTTGGGATACAAATGCAAGAAGCTCCTCTTTCCCCTTGACCTTGACTCTCCAAGCTTTCTTCTTGGTTGTTCGGTTGTTTGGATGGAGTTCTCAGTGAAGCCTCCAACATTTGGCCTCCCAATGTCTATTCAATCTATAGTATTGGTAATAGTTTGTGCATGGGTTGTTTGGCCTTTTATGGTGCCAACAATTGCTAGCCTTGTCACCCCTTTTTCTTGCAACAAAAACAAACCAAAGATATTATTCCATATCTTTTTGGTTTGTAATGATGCTTGCCATATTAGTTGCTTGGTTCCCCAAGAGTTGGACCAGATCTTGATGGAGAAATCATCTCTTTTCTACCATCTTTCAAGCCTCTATGATAAAATTTGAGTGGCTTGTTGCACACTCCTTATCTCGCTGCCTTTTCCTTCATGGGAATGTCTTGTTTTCTAGTTTGTCTTGCCTTGACAAAGGTGGTTTGAGCTGAAATTGTGTTGGCTTCTTGTCCCCTAAATCCTAGGCCTTCATGCTTGGGCCTCTATCAAGTTACAATGGGGATCAAAATCCCTTGGCCTTCCTAGCCCAACCCTTGGCCATCATTGTCCATTTACCCCATGAGATTGGAACCAATGCCTCTAGTTTGCTTTTCAAAGTCACCAAAGGTGTTTTGAGGAAGGGTCTTGAAAGGTGGTTTTACCATGCTTGACTCCATCATGGTGTTGGCTTCCGTAATGTAAACACAAGGGGTTTTCTTGGTCTCTTAGACAACTATTTGTAGCTCCTTCAAGGTCTCTTCCTTTGCTACCAAATCCTAATATAGTTGAGTAATCACTTCGTTGAACCTCTTCTCTTGCCAATTATCTGGATGAATGGATTTCTCCTCTAATTGCAAGAGTTGCAATATGCTCCTTTCTAATTCTACCCTCATAGCGATGAAGGCGTTATGGTGTTTGGAAAGTTCTTTTTCTAGCTCATCGACTTTTTGTCTCCAATACAGACTTTCCTCATGTATATGATTGTTGAAGTCTCTCAACTCTTCTAGCTTCTCCCTCTTTAGGGATTTGTACATGGAAGTTGCTTCAAAGTCTCCAATGAACTTGCTCTAAAATATTATGATTTGGAAACAATTGGGCGATGGATTGTCCATTTCACCAACATGGATATGAAAAATAAAATAAAATGAGGTCTCTACAATTAAAAATAGGCTAAGATCGTGCATCTTCACCTGTAGTTTGTTAACCAATTACAATGCTTAGTTTTAAAATCCAACAAAACAAATATGGGCCAATTGAATGCTGACCAATGGAAAGCAATAATTCTTTGTTTCAAATTTGGTCCATTGTTTTCTTGTTATCCCAATTTCACACGACATTCTAAAACTCTATCAATGCCAAAGTGAAGTATGACTCGATGGTTTTATTTCAATGTGCAAACACCACACTTGAATAACAATGAATTTACCCATAAAAAAAACATTGCTTGGAGTAGAGAGGAACGACCAAGGAAAGATAAAAATGGCTAACAATCCACCAGAATCGATTAAACCAATTTGGAAACCTCCTATAAAAGTGCAACGACTTTGAGATGGCAACCATTGCTATTCAATCTCTAAGTATAATGGACGGGGGAGAATAGAGAATTGTTGGCATTCATTAAATACTAATGGAAATTAGTTTCTAAGTGAATTAAGAGGATTAAAAGATGGAACTCTTCATCGTAATCATGTGTGCAACCGACAATAACAATACATAAAAAATGACAACAATAATATCACCCATAACACTATAGACAACATTAAAACACACACAGATACTAGGATGTTCCTAGAAACCCAATTGGGAAGAAAACTAGGTTGATTGGGGATTTTATTAAGTAGGAAATTGACTACAAAGGGGTGAGCTATACACATATTTATTGTATTCTTACTTACTAGCAGGAAATTTGCATATGGCCATGGCTCGACAACAATCTTCACTCATCATGGGATAGACTCTATGTCTTCTTCTACTATGATCATCAAGCATATTGCTTCATTGAGCTCTCATATTTGCTATCGCCCTTCTTCATTTCATCTTCTTTGTTCCATTCCATGTCACTCTACATCATGACCTTCATTTTTAATGGGTTTCCTCAGAAGACCAACCATCATAATGGTTTGCTTGATCTTTTAAGGGAATTTTGAACATTTTATCAACTTTTCCAAAAACAATTGAATGTTTATTGCAAAGTTTACAAAGAGATTTTTTTGGCGAGGATCCAATTCAGATCACTCCACCAAAATGTATACTGGAAACTAAATCAATCGTTGACTAGGATATATGTTCCTTGACATTGTCAGTTTTTATTACACCCCATCTCATCCCTTGCCTACCTACCCCAAAACTCACAACTAGATAACGTTCCCTTCCTACATCACATTAGAATTTTTATTACCAATTCAATGTTGTTTACATCAGGGAGGAATTTATAAGCAAGGAAGGGTTTTTGCAAACAAGAATCCACTTTCAGTAAGTTCCATCACTACAATGGTGTATCTTGGATAATTTATTAATTGTTTCCATGGAATTGTGTTTTTGGCATCCAACACTTGTGAGAAGGTGTTATTCATTGAAATATTAGAATGTGTAGATTTTAACCTTGTACAATTATTTACTGCAAACATATTTTCAATAAAAGAACATAAAAGATACAATGGAAAGTACACACATTACACAAAGATTTTTCCCCTGGAAACCCAAACCGGGAGAACCAACATATTCTATATATTCCTCTTTTCATACATTGTTTACAACACAATATAAATATAGGATCCCGTAGCATCCAAAACCCTAATACAATAACTTGGATTAGTTAACAATCCTAATTACTTACTTGAAAATAGAAAACCATCAGCGAAAACCATGTGTCGAAAAATTGCCCAAAAACGGATGCAAAAACCACCCAAAAAAAAAATCATGGGTGTTGTCCCCGCCCCCCTGTGACCCCCCGGGAAAGGGGGCACTCCGCCCCCCTCTTACCCCCCAACACACCCAACACAACGTAGACACTAGTTCTAGCCACACAAAGAATATAACACATACCCAACATAATGCCCATCTCCCCAATAGTCATTGTCTTTCCTTATTTCCAAAATATGAATCCAAGAACCTTGTAAATGACTTGCTTCCCAATCCCAACTTGGTTTGATAAAACTTTTTGGGAGTAGATTCTTGTTAATAAGAGATTCCTACAAGCCTATCCATATCTTATGCCATATGAAGTGTAGGATATTGTCAAGGCTAGGTTGTACTTGACTATTTATGAAGATAAATACATTAGCAAGCATAACCTTGATAATGATGAAGCCAAATACATTAGCAAGTATAACCTCGTAGTTGATGGTAGATTCATAATTTTTAATCATTCCTTGATGTTCTTGATCCGGATTGGATCATTATATTATTTTTCATCTATCTCGATGCGTTATGGGTGAAAAGAATTGGAGGAATCAACTTGCAAAGCCATTTTAGCGGCTTGTCCCAATTTGGAAATTTGAGTTCAAAAACTGTCTGAAATCCTCTGGGGCCATTTTGAGGCATCAAACGACACTTTTTTGTGGTCCAAATCTTACTATGGAGCTACCAATTATATTCTACACATTGAGACCTTTCCAACGGTGCAATAATAGCTTCTGTCGGAGTTTGTATGCAAAAGTTATGCTTCCCGCAAGTTGACCTACCATATTGATCACCATGGTGCAAGTAAATGTCATGTCAACCCCCATTACTTAAATGTGTGGGGCTAGCCACGTAGTGAATTTTCTAGAACATTATAGAATATCCAAACTTGATCACTAATTGAGGGTTAAGGAAGTCAATATCCTAATCCTAGATGATTATTAGGCTATGTTAAATAGCGAGCAACTAGGAGGAGAAGGGATTCCATTCTTTTGCATTGTATCTTGTTCCATAGTTGAGAAAAACATCTGAGAGTGGTATTTTTTTATCATATCAGAGGAGGAGAGATTTCGTAGTAGCCATACATGCCACAGTTTCAAAGGAAACTCCATAGAGAGTGTGTCTTTCTGTGTACTTGCATTTGAAAAAAAAGAGCAGAGCGACCTCACCTTCTAGTTGGGTTTTATCCCGTATTGGGTTTCCCAAGTTATATCTTGTGTTTATTTGTGGATGGTGTGTGTGTGTGTATTTCTTTTTGTTCTCTATTTTTCACATTTCAACTATTTCATAAATTTTAAGTAGAAAACTAGTAATTAAAAAATCTGAGATCTAAAGGAAATTAATTTGCACAATAAATATTTCAGTATTTTATTAGATATGTTGTGACAAACTGTCAAGTGGAATATCCACGGGAGTTTATAGATGTAACATACCCAACCACCCACAGGCTGGGCATGATACCAATCTGTAACGTACTCAGCCACCCACAGGTTGGCCACGCTACTCCAAAAACTGGCTTAGGAACTAATCTCAAATTCTAATAACAATTAATCTGAAATCAAGCATGAAATACGCACATGCATTAATCAAGATTGATGCTACAACATAAAATAAATAAACAACATGCCATGCACAAAAAATAACCATCAGACATGCACATTATAAATACATATCTCAGAGATAATTAAATACACAACGGAATATACATTATACATAAAACACAAGACAAAGATCACTTATCTTTTCAAGTAAAGATTCACCAATTGGATGTAGACCAAGGATGATCCTCCCAACCATAGACACTATTGTTCTTTTACTCTCAACAATAGGTCACCCTTGAGCTAGAGCTATGAATCCACAAGGACGGGTCCTAGGCCAAATATGAAGCACACAATAATTAGCTAACTAGCTCTCAGGTTACCCAACCACACAACAAATCCAAATTTCCAGCTCTCTTTCCCCCTCAGCCTGCACAACCCAAATAAATGAACACCTTTCTCTGCCATGTAGTCCCTGAGGCTGTTCCATTTCTCTCTAGGGCTCCAGTGCTACTGGTCAGGAAATCTCCCTGCTGGAAACTCCAAGGATTCTTAGTTGTGGACAATTCTTTCTGAACTGCCATCAATCTCATGTACACATGCATCCATTCCCTCCTGGAATGATCAATAATTTATTACAACCATCTAGCAATGGTTCTCCTCTTCCATCCATTCGTTTCCATGCTCAGACCAATAGCACACGAATTAGCAAGAATGAGGCTCCAAAAATGGAAGAGCGAGAAAGGTGTAACCGTGATTGAATAAGAACAAGTGAACCCAGAACGACGAGAGAGTGAGTGAAGAAGAAAAAGACTAAGAAGAACCCCTGAACCACCCCAAAATAGCCCACAAGGAATGTTTATATAATTACAAGAACCAAGAACCACATGGCCTCCCCAAGAAGCTCATGTAACCACTTTTCTCCATAAAATCAATTATGGGTAAATAAAATATAATAAAAGTACTTAGCCCCTTAAGCCCCCTCTCTTGTGGAATCATGCCCCCTTATCTCTTTTGTCCTTGTCCGTCTTGTAGCCAACGATGTATTTTATTAATGTATATGAGGTATTACATTTCCTAGGCACTCTGGCCCTTTTTCAATTTTACCAGCTCACCAACCTAAGTCACAATTACATAATACATTATAGTTCATAAGGGTTAAAACTGGGATGTTACAATAGATCATATTGGTTTTAGAGTGAGGTTTCTTTTGGGTATTTGTGGGAATTTGCAGAATCCATAAATCGACTTAAAGAGAAGTTGCAGAAACCCTAGCCATGGTAGACGAGTTTGTTCATAACAATCATCAAGATCTAGCAAAGGAGAGATTTGCGAGGCTGGAAGAGCAGGCCGCTAACATATCTCGCAATATGTCCCTCCTCATGGTAGCTCTAACAGGAAATTTAGGAACGATCAAAGAGGTTGGAGGATCTGACTATGATATCAGATCAAAAGGGAAATCGAGAGATAATGAAGACCCAAAAAGGAGTCACGGAAAGAACCCAAGAAAGAGCAAATGAGTTTCAGTGCCATAAACCATCCATGGTCTTTATTCAAGATGGAAGTGAAAGTGAACATAAAGCCATACCAAGGTGAGATCAATGCATCAAAATTAAATCATTGGTTGTAGCAACTAGAAGTTTATTTTAGTGTTCACCATATAGATGAAGAGCAAAAGATATCATTTGCTAGACTAAAGTTAGAGGGCTATGCTTTAACTTGGTGGGAAATCCACACGAAAACACTTAGGCTGGAGGGTGATTTGCGAGTAACTAAGTAGGAGGATTTCAAAACCCTCATTAAGTCCCAATTCTACCCTATTGGGTATGTAGAGGACCAATGGATCTGATGGCAATACTTTAGGCAGAAGCAAGGGCAAACTGTACACGAGTACACCACCAAGTTCAAAAATATGGCCATCATGTTGAGTATCTCTCCTAAGAACCCATATGTACTCACCAAGTATTTGCGGGGTCTGCAAGCCATCAACAAAAACAAGTGATGTTTTTCAAGCCAAAGACAGTGGACAAGGCATGTGTATAGGCACAATATCTGGAAAACATATGCCACAAGAAAGGGGAACCAAGCAGTTCCAAGCAGAAAGAGCATCAAGAAGCTTCCAAGAAGGGGAAAAAGAAGTGAAAAGGGGGGGCGTATAAGAATATGACAACCATTGCACATCAGTGCAAGGATCCCAATAGTGGGAGGATTTCAAAACCCTCATTAAGTCCCAATTCTACCCTATTGGGTATGTAGAGGACCAATCGATCTGATGGCACTACTTCAGGCAGAAGCAAGGGAAAACTGTACACGAGTACACTACCGAGTTCAAAAATATGGCCATCATGTTGAGTATCTCTCCTAAGAACCCATATGTACTCACCAAGTATTTGCGGGGTCTGCAAGCCATCTACGAAAACAAATGATATTTTTCAAGCCAAAGACAATGGACAAGGCATGTGTATAGGCACAATATCTGGAAAACATATGCCACAAGAAAGGGGAACCAAGCAGTTCCAAGAAGAAAGAGCATCAAGAAGCTTCCAAGAAGGGGAAAAAGAAGTGAAAAGGGGGGAGGATAAGAATATGACAACCACTGCACATCGGTGCAAGGATCCCAACAACCATTTCAACCATTGAAATATTGATGGGCACACTAAGGAAATGTGTTGGAAACTACATCCATAATTGAACCCAAAGAACCACAAGAAGGAAGCAAAGAAAAAGAATCTTCTATCCATGGATGAGAATATTGTCTGCACATTGGTGCAGAAAAAGGTGAATCTGAGTACCCTTCAACACCGGGAAGAGAAGGAGATTACCAAGCTCTTCCACATCAAGATTCTGGTTAAGAAGACAAAGATAGATGCTTTGTTTGACTTTGGTTCACAGGTTAATCTCATAGCAATGGATTTGGTCAACAATATTGGATTGGAGGTTCACGATCATCCTAGCCCCTATCCATTGGGTTGGGTAAACAAGGATGCAAAGATCAAGGAATTGGAATTGGATTTGTTGTAAGTGTTGATTTTATTGATGAAGTGGAATTGGATGTAGTATCCCTTGATGTATGTGTAGTAGTGTTTGGAATCCCCTACATTTATACAAGGAATGCAATGTTCATGTGGAGAGCCAATTAGTATCGACTAATCAAGGATGGAAGTCCTACATCATCAATGCGCATAAAGGCGAGTCAAAGGTCTCACTCGTAAGTGATATTCAAGCCAAGAAATTGATTAGTTCTAGTAAGAAATATGTTTTACTTTTCTTAATATAAAATCATACTGAGGATGAGTCGATAAGATTAAAGGCATCCCTGGGAGGGGTCTTCTAAAGAGATGAAACATCACTTGTAGGAGTTTCTACATGCATACAGAGGAGTGTTCCAGGAGCCTAAAGGGATACCACTTAAGGAGGACATGGAGCACAAAATACAATTATTGCCAAACACCTCATTGTCAAATATTGGGTCGTATAGACAATCTATTCTAGAAGCAAGTGAAGTGAAGAAGTAGTTGCAACAATTGTTGGATCATGGTGTGATTTGACCAACCACCTCACCTTCTGGGTCACCTATCATAATTGTATCAAAGAAGGATGGGACTTGGTGAATGTGTATCAACTATAGAGCACTAAACAATATTACACTAAAAAATCAATACCCTCTGCCTAGGATCAATGATCTTTTAGATCAGTAGCAACATGCAAAATATTTCACCAAGTTGGATCTCAAATTGGGATACCACCAAGTATGCTTCAAGGTAGAAGACACCTGTAAGTCTGCCTTTAAGACAAGGAAAGGTTTGTATGAATGGTTGGTCATGCCATTTGGTTTATGTAATGCACATATTACATTTATGAGACTAATGAATGATGTACAACACCCATATCTAGATTCATTTGTTATAGTCTATCTGGATGATATATTGGTTTATAGTGATACCTGGCAGGAGCACATCTCATGCAAGTGTTAGAGACTCTGAAGAAACACCAGTTGTTGGCTAACCTCAACAAATGTGAGTTTTCTCAGAAGTCTTTAGTGTATTTGGGGTATGTGATCGATGGAGGGGAGCTCAATATGGATCCTGCAAATATGGAGGCCATCATGAAATGGATAGTTACTACAATTTCCACTGAAGTTAGGAGTCTTTTTGGGGAAACACCGTACTTGTGGAAGTTCATAGCTTCATTTTCAACAATAGCTACACCACTCCACACCATAATGGTGAGTGGTAAGAGTTTCGAGTGGGGGAAGAATCAACAGAAGGATTTTGATGAGTTGAAAAGAAAGATCAATCAAGCAGAATTCCTTGCATTACCAAACTTTCCAAATCCTTTCGAAGTGGAGACACATGCAAGTGGGTGTGCCATGGGAGCAATTTTGATGCAAGGAGGAAGGCCCGTATGTTATCATTATAAAATATTTCATGGGGCTGTTCTCAACTACCCTACCTATGACAAGGAACTATATGCCCTAGTTCAAGCTGCCAAGAAGTGGAAGCACTATCTTATGGGCAAGGATATCATCATCCACATAGATCACCAACCACTACACTATTTGCAGGCCTAGAGTAAGCTACAACAAACTAGACATTACAAGTGGATGGGGTTTTTACAACAGTTTCATCTAGTCATCGAGCATAAAAATGGCCAACACAAATAGGTTGGTAGACATGATTTCAAGGCCACCTACATACAAGATTACAACTTTGGGAACTCTTATGCACATGGAGCCTTTTACCCATGGTACATACAGAAAGTTATACACAGAAGCTGAGGACTTCAATGAGGTGTTTCAATAACTACAGGGCCAAAATCATATAGAAGAAGTTGACAACAAGACTGACTATCATTTCCATAATGGGTTACTCTACAAGCTTGGAAAGCTCTATGTCCCCAAAGGTCAACGACTGCAACTTATCAGAGAGGCTCACACCTCCAAGATTGTAGGACCTTTTGGTGTTTGGAAGAAAGTTTCCAACTTATAGAGGTATGTGTATTGGCCCAGAATGCAAGAAGGTGAAGCACATCATATTAAAGGATGTGTACTTTGTTGTACCAACAAGCCCGGCAATAAGAAGCAAGGTCTATACCATCCCTTACCTGTACCAACTTGACCTCGGGAAAGCATTTCCATGGATTTTTAGGAGGGTTACCAACAACCAAGAAGGGACATGACTATCTATTTATGGTAGTTGACAGGTTTAACAAGATGTGCATTCTCATGCCTTATAAAAATACCATCAAAAGACATGAAGCAACAAACATGTTCTTTGAATAGGTTTGAGTGCCCTTTGGGATACCAAGGAGCATCATCTCAAACAGGGATATCAGATTTCTCAGTACATTTTGGACTACATTGTGGGAGAAGATGGAAAGTAAGTTGAAGAGGTCTACAAAATTCCATCCATAGACAGATGAGAAAACATAAGTGGTCAACACAACCTTGGTACAAATTTTGGGGGGTTATAATCAAAAGTATCCGAATACCTAGGGTGAAAATATGATCTACACACAACACTCTTATAATCAAGCAGTCCACACTTCTACTGGTAAGTCACCTTTTGAATCTTGCTTTGCGCATTTTCCACCTTCATATGGACAACAAAGATGAGTGAGGGAGGACCTCGCAATAGATGCATTGTGAGCAGTAAAATTTGTTGAGAAGATTAGGTAGATCCATTTGCAAGTACAAAAGACGCTAAAGAAGTCACATGAAAAATACAAGGCCACACATGATCAACATAGAACAAAAAAATCATTCAAAAAGGGAGATAGAGTCTAGTTACAACTGAACAAGGAAAGACCACATGGTCCTCGAAAGAAGATAAAGACTTTGTGGTATGGACCTTTTGAGATATTAGAGAAGGTGGGAGATAACACTTATAGACTTAGTCTACCCCCATACACATTTACTCAGTAGTGAATGTGGAGAATTTGAAACTCTACAAGCCTTCCATGTTGGATTGGGAGGTTGGATCGGGAGGAGGAGCAGGTCATACCTTCCATAGATAACTTAGTAGCAGATGCCCAGGTAGAGTTAGCAGAGGACACAATTTTGTAGAAGCAGTCTAGAACTACAAGATAGGGGAACCATGACCTTTGGAAGATTGGGTTGTGTTGATGGGTCCTAAATCCCTTTAGTTCAACAGTAGGAACCAAACTCGCCACCGAGGCCCAATTATACTCTGCAACATTTAATGGTGGAATGGTTCTCCAGATCTCACGTTCCGACGAATTAATTGTTGGGCTTTACATTTTCTTGCGAAGGCGTCTCCTTCAGTTGGGACTTTCTCTTTTTGTATTTTTTCTTAGGTGGGACTGAAGTAAGATTGTAAGTCGGTATAAACCAATTTGGAAACAAAATAGAATTAAGTTTAACTACTAGGCTGAGCTTGGGATAACCCGCTACTCAAGCATGTAGATGACAATTCTATACCACATGCCTAGTAATAATACGTTAACCATGTGAGCATCTAATTACTGTATGAAATACTAATTATTTGAAAGAAAACACATATGCGATAAAACAAAGGCAAGCAAAATAATCCACCTACTTTAATCATCCATCACATGATAACACAACGATTCATCTTCATCATTAAAGTAAAGAACATCAAAATATTACACCAGATAACTTGACAATAGATTAAATAGCTCTTACTCATTACAACATCATTCATGAAACGAGATAGGAAATATTTCTTCTCCACGTCCAATCACACATGCATTTGATGAAAATAACTTTGTCTCTCGTCCAGAAGGACTTCTCTATTAACGGTAGCTCGAAAATAATTCTTGACAAAACCAAAACAGAAGAGTTTCTTGCAACAACCATCAACCCTTAACTAATTGGTCGATGCTCTTATTTATAATGTAAAATTAACTAAAAATAACGGCTAAGTGTAGTTTAAACAAAACAAAACTCGCCATGTGGCGTTCTCTCCCAACAGTTTTCCAACAATTGTCTCAAGATATCCCTTCGAAAGGGTGACTTTTCTCATACTCCGACCATCTGATAAACAACTCCTCACAGGTTTGGGCCCATGGAAATCTGTGTTGTTCCATTGGAGTTGCGTAAATTCCTCTGACCTCCACTGCATGCGCCCGGTACTTCACCAGACTGGTGTTTAACTATTGTAGCATAGTTCGCACTCTAATTGAATGTTCCATAAATCGTTGCACTTGTCTTGGCGATGTGTCGGTCACCTTCACTAGCTCTTCGACCCATCATGAATCTTGCTTGGTATGCGATTCGACTATGTCGCACAAGTCGACGAAGTCGTCGGGGGTGCCGAACTCTGGGAGTCCGATATCCTTCATCGCCTGTTGATCTTCGGATTCAATTTCTCTCGGATTTCTTGGCGAAGTTACGAAGCCGATTTTGCTCGATAGTCGGAGGGATCTTTCTTGCCAATCGAAATTAAAATCATTTAGAAATTGCTTACAGAATAATTCTCGAAAAAATATATGAAAAGTGTAAATGGGAAGAAAACAAAATGATGCATACTTGTAAAGCTCGCTAAGTATGGTTGTTTGATACTTACGTGATCTCTGCAACCTTTCGGGTTACTTGCACTATCTCTATTAGTGCTGCCATTTTTCTTCAGTTAGGGTGGGTTACATTTGCGCGTCATAGCATGATAGATTAGGTGCGAAAAACATGAGAGTCAAAATCACGCCAGTGGCTGGTTAGCCCTTGGGGTCGGGAAAGGATGTCAGAGTTGAAAATGTGCCAAATGTATGAGTAAGTTCCAAAAGGATCGAATACTATCATAAGAGAAGTCATTGAATGCTTCAGGTCGAGGCAGGTTTCTCAAACATAAGTCTCATCAGAAAGTGCATCAACCATCATTTCATTATGGAGGCTGGGGGAATTGAAAGGAATTGAGATGATCGTACCACCCATCCTTCGCAATTCCTATCGGCTGTATCTCACACTCCCCATATCATACCCTTCACATGGATGTGATACAGCAATTCTTTAAAACATCCTGTCGCGAGGCATTCAATGTTCCCCGGCACGTTTCAGCTCGTTGCCCCGCTCTGTTACAAATTCCAGATGTTCTAGATGTGTTCTACTCACTAGTCTAAGCTTATGCACCATAGGTGACTCATCTCGTGAGGTTAATTTGATCAACTTCTTGGCTCAGGGCCTTTGTCAAATCCTCCACGCATAAGGTAGATACACTGTCGCACCATGGGAAGTCGAAACGCTAGGCTTGAGCTACAAAATGCCTGGGACTCATTCTTATTTGTAGCAGGTGTTCCCGAGGCTTGAAAGGGAGATTCCGACCTTTGTGCAGAAACGATGGTATCGCCATGTGCGAAGGTCGAAGTGGAAGAGGTTACATCGGAAGGGCATAGGTTGGAAGCCACACTTCCTCAACAGTAGATACCACAGAGGAGAGGAAGGCCCAGAAAAAATAAGGAAGTTGGGGGGAAAATCCAAATCCCGATTGAGTCGTGCGCATGATCAACCACCGAGGAGCTCCTAATGCGCGCTATCCGGCTAGAGCCTATCGGAACTCCAAGTCGAGGAAGTAGGAGCCGGACGAGAAAGAAAGAAGCCTTGGGTTCTAACGTCCAAGGACCTAATCCCTAGCTGGTGTAGGCACAACTCACCATAACTGAACTTTACCAGGAGAATAGAGAATTACGTCAACAATTAGTGGCAAAGAACCTTGAGGTGTTAGCGCCACAGGGTCGTGAAGGGAATGCAACTTGGCTCAAGTGGCAGCTTTGGGAAGCATAAGATACGATCGTGCAGTTGCGCGAAGCACAAAGGGTGTTGGAAGAACAAAAGCTGACAACACCTTCGAGAGTGCGAGGCATCCGAGGAGAAAGTTCGCGCGCAGAAGAGGCATGTTGGGCAGATTTTGTTTTGTATTCTCAGATGTGACGCAAAATTTTGATAGTCTTCCCTTTTTCTTGTGAAAATTTTCATGTCCTCAATGTAACTGGGTTGGTTGGCCAAAAGGTGTAGACAGTGTCTAATGTATGTAACCTAAGCCTGATGGGAGTCTAATATAAAAAGTCTCAAAATTTTGACGAAAGGATTCTGGTCATAGTAGTTGAATGCATCGTTTTTCTCTTTGCGTGTGAATCTATTGTTTTCTTTGTCCAAAATTCTTGTAAGTTAATCCCGATTTTGTGCTTAGTATTGCTCTGAGTTGTTTTGTATTTTTTATTGATATCCTTCTACAAAAACCTCCGACGCCAATCGACCTCACCATACGACGCTAACGTGGCACCACTGACTCGAGATATATGGTAATGAAAATCGGTGACTTAACTCGTGAGTATTAATAGGAGTCATAACTCTCTTTCAATTTCGCGTTCCTAAACTAAGCCTAGGGATCATTGATGCCGAAAAGATATCGGGGGTCGGCGATCAGGGAAAACCCTATCGCATAATTTCCTTTGGGTTAGTTCCTTCGAAAATTCCCGATGACGAAATATTTCAAGAATCGGGAATCAGGAAAAAACTTTTAGCATCGTTGAAAAGTTCGTCACGGTTTGATTTTCTGCAACTCCGATGAGCACATCGGGTATCGGCTATCGGTGATAACATTTCTCTTGTTTGAAGTACTTACTCGTTTCACCTTTTCTCGATGCTGAAAGGGATCGACAATCAATGATCTCTGCACTGATGCTTGTCATGAAAGAAGACTCCTGTCTTTCGATGCCGAATTTCTTAAGCGCGTTGGGTGAAGTGCTTTGGCAATCTAATTTCTTATTTAAATGTTAAATCCTTTAAGTCAAGGATTTTCATAGTTTCAAGCAAAATTTTCAAAGACTTAACGAGACTAAAAAATGGTAAGCAAACGCAACATTTTCCAAAATGGAGACGAATCAGACAATGCAAAGAGATCAAGTGGTACCCAAAAAGTAAAATTTGGACATAGAATTTTAGGGTGTGTTGAGTCCTCAACAAATGGTGACTTACTGGGCGAAAACAAAATCTCTTTTCTTCCATCAGGCTCGACTAATGCAAAAGCTGGTGGAGAACTCAACTGGTTTTAAATCAGAGCCTCTTATACCCTTGCATTCGAAATTCTTCGATTGATGCTTCTGGGTCTGCTTGTGGGGTTTTTAACCTTTATTCCTCCTTCGTTTCCTGTAACCCTGACTCATGCCCTTTTTGACAAAAATATAGTAAAGTATTCATTGGCCTGAAGACTTTAGTTACCTTTAATCATTTGCTATGGTGTTTCTCCACTGCCAGCGAGCGTCCATAGCCTCGACAAAGTCACCCTGACATCATAGACCTTGCTCCGCTGCTAGTGAGCGTCCATAGCCCCGACGAAGATATCTGCATACCCTCTCCAACTATTCACTCTTTTGATAATATCAATTTTATTTCGACATGATGCCCTGAGCGAGTGGGAGAGGATGGTGTCTGTTTATTTTGCAAAGTGAGATGGTTAAGGTGGATCCTTTGCTAGCTTTGTCTTTGGGGTTCATGTAGTCCTTTCCAGCTTTCATTCTTTCCCTTAAGGTCTTACCGAACCACTAAGCAAACACTTCTGACATTTCTCCAAAGTTGTTCATTTGCACAGGTTGGATAGAGGACTCCTCAAAGCAACCATAAGCTCCTCAATGCTTCTTGTGTTTTATATGAGCGATGAGTTAGGAGCAGAGTTCGCTATGTTGCATGATTTAAGGTCGACCATTGTCTCATTGAACACAACCTTCAAATGCGCAAAAGTCCAAAAGCAAAAGAAAACAACAACAAAAAAATGCATTTCGCAATCATGAAAACATCCATACAAAACACACAACTTTTTCATTTTATTATTATTATTGGAAATATTGTTTGAGGGCTTGGCCCTTTACCGGGAGGGTGTCAGGTTCCCCCCTCAGATTCTGTAACCGATAAGTGCCTGCCCCAATCTTCTCAGCCACCTGGAAAGTTCCAAGCCACAGATTCTGAAACTTAGAATGCTTCCCTTTTGACTCATTTGCTTTGTCCCATTTTAGGACTAAGTCTCCTACTTCAAAATTTTTCTCTTTAGGCTTATGGTTATCAAACCATATTTTCACTATCTGTTGGTGAGATAGAAATTTTGACTTAACCTTTTCTCTCTCTTCTTCTAGCATGAGCAGAGTATCAATTCTTTGTTGTATGACTGATGAAGGTTCCCTGCTAGAATCTTGGGCTAGTTGAAGAGATTGAAGATAAAGTCCATTTGGGAGAATGGATTCCTGCCTGTAAACCAGAGAGTACGGGGAATTTCCTATAGCTTTCTTGGGTGTGACCCTATTGGCCCATAGAGCGTTATGGAGTAGATTATGCCAATTCCTTTGGTTATCTACAACCGTCTTTTTTAACATTCTCACTAGGTTCTTATTGGTTGATTTTTCCAGCTCGTTTCCCTGTGGATAATAATTTGCAGAGTACCTAATTATGATTCCTTTGTCTAGAGCAAACTCTGTCAATAGAGTGGAAGAAAAATACGCTGCATTATCAAAAACTAGAATAGAAGGGACACCAAACCTTGTGATCAATTGTTGTTCTATGAATTGGATCACCACCTTCTCGTTTACATGAGTCAGAGGGATGGCCTCTACCCACTTCATGAGATAATCGGTGGCAGTAAGTATATACTTGTGTTGTTTCAAAGAATTGGGTGTAATTTATCCTATGATATCCAACCCCCATTGCTCAAAAGGACTAGAGAGAGTCACTGGTTGGAGTGGGACTGCTGCTCTCTTTTCCCTCCCAACACTTACTTGACAAGTTTTGCAGTTTCTAGCATAGGTGTGAGCATCTTTGAACAAGGTACGCCAATAATAGCCAGCTCTCAGTATCTTATGAGCGGTGGTGTTTCTTGCAAAATGTCCACCGACATGGCCATCATGGAGCTCCTTCAGAACTTTGTTTGCGTCTTCACGTTCGAGACATCTTAATAGTACCCCATCATAATTAATCTGGAAGAGTACCCAATTTATGAGGTGATATTGTGCAGACTTTAACCCGAGAGCTCTCCTTTCCCTAGGATTGAGATTTTCTGGACAAGTCCCATGGTGCAAGAGATAAGTCAAATTCTCATACCAAGACTCTGGCCCTGGGGAAATATATGATATTTCACCACACCATAATGCCATTTCATTCTCCCATCCAGAATCTTCATTTACTTGGTCTTGGGCTTCGACTGCGAGTTTGCATAACCCTTGCCCTTTAACTAGTTTGGCAGGTTTTATATCTAGTCAAATTCTTGAACTACTGCCATCTAGTTCCCTCTTCTATCTCCCATTTCCTGTTGAGTGAATAGGGATCAGACTGCAGGGTGAGGCACGATTACTTTAGTGTGGTTCTTGAGGATGTAAGACCTGAAGTGTTTTACTACCTTATATACTGCATAGGTCTGTTTATCCACGGCAGGATAATTTAGTTTGGCTCATTGGAGATTAGTGCTCATGAACAACACTAGAGCCTTGTTGTTGTCATCATCCTTCTGAGTCAATACTACAGCTTACGACTGGTCGGAGGCGAAAGTATAGAGGAATAAATCCCTATTGAAATCGGGACTTCGTAACACAGGAGATTGGGATATAGCAGTTTTAATATTGCCGAAAGCATCCTTTCGTTCATCATCCCACTTAAATTCGACATCTTTGTGAATCATCTTTTGTAAGGGTTTGATAGTTTCCGCGAAATCGGGAGTGAATTTCCTCGCGAAATTGATTTGCCCGAAAAAAGACTGCATAGCTTTCTTGTTGTGAGGCAACGAGAGTTGAGCTATGGCCTTAATCCTTTCTGGGTCTATGCGATGCCTGCTTGAGATATAATGTGGCCTAATAGCTTACCTTCCTTGATGCCAAAAATAGTTTTCTTGGGATTTAAGGATATACCGTATCTCCTACACCTTTCGAAAATCTGAGTTAAGTGTTGGATGTTCTCTTCTCTGTACTTTGAATACACAGTTACGTCGTCCAGATACACTACCACACTCTTGTTGATTTGTCCCCAAAATTCTACGTCGATGGCCCTTTGGAAGGTCGCCCCTGCGTTTATTAACCCAAAAGGCATGCGTTTATAAGCGAAGGTTCCCCACTTGGTTCAGAAGGTAGTTTTCAAATGATCTTCCTCTGAAACCAGGACTTGGTTGTAACTTGACAAATCGTCCAGTAGAAAGAAAATCTCTGAGCCAGACATGGTCTGTAGGAGTTGCTCCATTGGCAGGACTGGGTAATTGTCCTTTTCTGAAGCTCTGTTGAGGTTCCTAAAAATCTACGCATAAGTGAATTTCTCCAGGCTTTTTTCTCACAAGAACTAAATTTGCTACCCACGCGGAATGCCTAACCTGGAAGATAATATTGGCATCTAAAATTTTCTTTAATTCCTGATACATGAGAGGTTCCAAGGATTGGTGATACTTTTGGAGCTTTTGTTGAATGATACATGTGTCATAAGTTTTCAGATATAGTGTGTTGAATGATACATGTGTCATAAGTTTTCAGATATAGTGTGTTGAATGATACATGTGTCATAAGTTTTCAGATATTGGTAGGACCTTGCAACGACATCTTGATATTGTCTGAACAGTTTGAGACAAGCCTTTCTTTCCTCTTTAGATATAGTCTCGCCGAGATTCACATTCTTTGGGCTTTCCGAGGTTCCAAGATTTATAGTTTCATGCAGGGGACATGAGCTACCAGTCTTTGCATTTTTAGGCCCCCTAAATCGTTCTTTCAGGTCAAACAAATTTTCCAAATTAGCCATCCCTTTCGGGATGGTGTGAGATTTTGATCTGTCAATAGGTTGACCTGTCCAAGGATCAACTTCTGTCGATTGCTCCTGGAATACTTCATCGTCGATGGAAAAATATTTGAAATTGTCTTGGTTAGTCAAGAAGTTTATGATCTGTTCATCTCCTTCAAAGACTTTCCAATTAGAAATGTTGTTAGGCACCAATGGTTTGTAGAGTAGTTCCATAGTGAATCAGGAGGCTTCATAATCTTCTAGAGGTGACAACGTTGAAGCAGCTATGTCTAGCGAATTAGCAAGGATATTCTTTGCTCTGGGGATCACAGTGATATTGAAAGCTTCAAAATGCTCTATTAACCTATGTACTTCCTGCTGATAATTCTTTAGGTGCGGGGAATTGCAATGTATAGTATTCCTTACTTGTCTAATGATAATCTTTGAGTCTCCAAAAACTTTCAATTCTTTGACATTTAAGTCTATGGCTTTCTTTAACCCTTGTACTAGAGCTTCATACTCGGCGGTGTTATTGGTGCATTTGAATCCTAGTCTACAGGACAGGAAATGACGTTTACCTTTTGGATCAATGAGGATGCACCTTGCCCCTGATCCTTTGTGCAATTTATATCCATCGAAGTATATGGTCCAAATTTGTGAATGACAATCGCCCTTTTCCTCTTTCTTATCACTTTCTTTCTCCCCTATCTTTTGTTCCGTAATATGTAGCACATGGTCTTGACAGAAGAGGGTGTCTTCTGTTGGTATCGACGACTTCTCTTGAAAAACCATTTTAGAGTTTTGAGTGAGAGGGACATCGGATAAGAGAGGAGAAAAGTTCCCGAAGTGGGAAACGCAGGAATAATTACCCAACACGGGGAAATCTGTGGATGAGGGTTCGTTCAGGGTTTCTAGATCAGTGACTGTATGTTTCAGGTATCTCTCCCTATCGATTATGATCATATTCTTGTATCCCTTCAGTGGTAGCCAAAGGTGTGCCCAGTCTGTACTAAAGTACTCGTTTAACTTCTCAGACCAATCTCGACTTAGTAATAACCCATAGGCCTGTGGGATGTCTACTATAATGATGTCAATCACTTGCATAAACTTAGGATGTGTCGCTATCTTGATCATTACATCTCTAAGTTCCCCCATGACTTTGACCTGGGTTTTGTCTAGTTGTATCACATGTTTATCGCTCTTGAGAGGAACACCATTTAATTTTTTGCAAATAGACAAGGGCATAACGTTGGAAGATCCTCCCAAATATACCAAACAATTATGGAGGTTCCCGTTGAAGACTTCAAACGTTAAGAGAAACGGTGGGACAAAAGGTTTTCCCTTCTTATCTTATGAGTAGGTATTCACACTTGGTTTATTTACTAGATCTGTGGAAGTTATATTTCTTTCCTGCTCATTACTTGTCGTAGGGTTTTCTATTGATTTTAACACTTGTAGCAGGAAATATTTTTGCTGAGGGATTTTTCATATGTCCATAATCGATATATTAGTCTTCAACTTCTTCAGATCTTCAACTACGTTGTACTCTAGTTTGGGCGATTCTTGCGTATGGATGCTAATAGGGTTCTTACGGGGAGAAAAAGGTGCTTTCGGGTGGTTGGGATTTGACCTTTCCCCTGACGTTTGAGTGGTAGTAGGATCCTTTGAGATAGGAGGACCTTTACTTCTAGTTTGCACAACCAAGATCTCTACGGGTGGTTCTTGAACCTGAAATAGGTCGTCGGAAGGCATAATTAGATCAGGATCCCAGATCAGTATGGCTGTATCTTCTAGTGGGTCAATCTCTTCCTGGTCAACAACATTCATAACCGAACTGCTTGGTTGTTCGGTTAGGGAAACCTCGTCTAAAAATCGGCTGGCCATCAAATTCATGGCATGCACCCATTGAGAGCAGTCTCTATGAGGTGGTTTTCCTGGTGATAAGTACAGAAAGAATCAGATACGACATTCCCTAGATCGATATTCAATTTAGCTTGGGGAGGTTCAATGGCTTTGAATGACGGGTTCCTTTTAAATAAAGGCTTATAGGGCCTTTGGCCTTGGTTTCCTTCCCCTACATTTCTCTTCATGTCTATGATCTCCTTYGATAATTTCTTAACCATGCGTTGTAGATCTTCTATGTCTCCATTACCCTTGTCGGGAGTTTGTTTTGTTTGTTTCCCTGGTGGTCTAGTCAKAAGGAGTCCTCTCCTGGGAGGAGGTTGAACTTCTTTCTTAACTAAAGAGACCTGGCCTTATTTACACCCTTTCATATGGAATTATATCATTTTAGATTCTTCAAAATTCTSAGGTAAGGTTTGTTTGGTAGCCCTCTTCACAAACATGGAAATAGAAGCTGGGAGTGCATTAGCGTATACTTCGATTTGCAACTGCTGAGTTGGTTTGGCTTCGGGCTGGAATTTTTTTAAGATGGTTGTGAATCTTTGATTGAAATATTTAACCTTCTCTTTTGAACTCATGGTGGTGGCTAACAACTCAACCATCAGAGCTCTCATAGTAGTCTCTTCTGCAAATTTATCTAGAAAATCTTTTTGAAACTTTGTCCAACTAGTTATGGATCCTACAGGTAAGTTAAAATACCAGGTGGAGGTCGAGTTCTCAAAAGTGTAGGAGAAAAACCTGAAAACTACGTCTTCATGTTGGAAATTCATAAGCCTGTTCGCTAGTATAAATTTCTGGATATGATCTTCAGGCAATCCTTAGGTTTCGAGATCGAACTTAGGAAGTAACTTCCCTGTATGTCAGGGAAGGTTATGGACTGGTCCCGAGAGGGCCAAAGCATGTCTGGCCAACTAGGGCTGATTGTTCAGAGGCAGGTTCCCCCTTTCTTCATTACGGTCATTTTTGCGTTCCATATCTTCAGACTCTGAGTTAAACTCCTCTTCTTCTGAAAAATCGTTTGGTTCAGAGATGTTGTTGGCTGGCGTTTCGGGTATCAGATCAAGAGGATCTTGGAATTCAGTGATTGCAAAATCTACCAAGTCTTCTTCTGTGTGCACGAAAACTTCGTCAGGAGTATTGAACATTGGCCTACTTATCTTTTTTCTTCGAGGAAGTATTGGAGCTAAGAACAATGCACCGATTTGTCGGGCGTATGCTCTTGTGATTCTTCTGAATTGATTTAATTCCTCGTGAGGAAGAGCGTAAGGTATTTCAGGGTGAAAAGATTTGTCCTCAAGCTGGGGTGAGTTACTCGTTTCAGGAGTACTCAACGTGTGTGGGATGTCTTGGGAATGACTAGCCATGCATGTGGGTTGTTTTGAATCTATAGGCTGTTTGAAATACTATGCAAAATATATATCCAACCATTCATTCTTGGCCCTTCTTCTAGCGCCAGTTCTGTTGATGGGTCATAAATCCCTTTAGTTCAACAACAAGAACCAAACCTGCCACCGAGGACCAATTAGAATCTGCAACATTTAATGGTGGAATGGTTCTCCAGATCTCACGATTCGACCAATTAATCGATGGGCTTTACGTTTTATTGCGAAGGTGTCTCCTTCAGTTGGGACTTTCTCTTTTTGTATTTTCTCTTAGGTGGGATTGAAGTAAGWTTGTAAGCCGGTATAAACCAACTTGGCAACAAAATAGAATTAAGTTTAACTACTGGAGAAGAGGCTGAGCTTGGGATAACCTGCTACTCAAGCATGCAGACGACAATTATATACCACATGCCTAGTAATAATACGTTAACCATGTGAGCWTCCAATTACTGTCCAAGATACTAATTATCAGAAAAACACATATGCGATAAAACAAAGGCAAGTAGAATAATCCACCTACTTTAATCATACATCACATGATAACACAACGATTCATCTTCATCATTAAAGTAAAGAACAACAAAATATTGCACCAGATAACTTGACAATAGATTAAATAGCTCTTACTCATTACAACATCATTCATGAAACAAGATAGGAAATAGTTCTTCTCCACGTCCAATCACACATGCATTTGATGAAAATAACTTTGTCTCTCGTCCAGAAGGACTTCTCTATTAACGGTAGCTTGGAAATAATTCTTGATAAAACCAAAACAGAAGAGTTTCTTGCAACAACCATCGACCCTTAACTAATTGGTCGATGCTCTTATTTATAATGTAAAATTAACTAAAAATAACGGCTAAGTGTAGTTTAAACAAAACAAAACTCGTCATGTGGCTTTCTCTCCTAATAGTTTTCCAACAATCGTCTCAAGATATCCCTTCGAAAGGGTGACTTTTCTCATACTCCGACCATCTGATAAACAACTCCTCGCAGGTTTGGGCCCATGGAAATATGTACTGTTCCATTGGAGTCGCGTAAATTCCTCTGACCTCCACCGCATGTACCCGGTACTTCACCAGACTGGTGTTTAACTGCTGTAGCACAGTCCGCACTCTAATCGAATGTTCCATAAATCATTGCACTTGTCCTGGCGATGTGTCAGTCACCGTCGCTAGCTCTTCGGCCCATAATGAATCTTGCTTGGTATGCGATTCGACTATGTCGCACAAGTCGAAGAAGTCTTCGGGGGTGCCGAACTTTGGGAGTTCGATATCCTTCATCGCTTGTTGATCTTCGGATTCAATTTATCTCAGATTTCTTGGTGAAGTTACAGATCCGATTTTTCTTAATAGTCGGAGGGATCTTTCCTGCCAATTGGAATTAAAATCGTTTAAAAATTGCTTACAGAACAGTACTTGACAAAATATATGAAAAGCGTAAAAAGGAAGAAAACAGATTGATGCATACCTGTAAAGCTCGCTAAGTCTGGTTGTTTGATACTTATGTGATCTCTGCAACCTTTCGGGTTACCTGCACTGTCTCTGTTAGCGCCACCATTTTTCTTCAGTTAGGGTGGGTTACATCTGCGCATCATAACATGATAGATCAGGTACAAAAAACATGAGAGTCAAAATCACGCAAGTGGCCGGTTGGCCCTTGGGGTCGGGAAAGGATGTTAGAGCCGAACATGTGCCAAAAGTATGAATAATTTCCAAAAGGATCGGATACTATCATAAGAGAAGTCGTTAAATGCTTTAGGTCGAGGCAGGTTGCTCAAACGTAAGTCTCATCAGAAAGTGCATCAACCATCATTAGCTCATTATGGAGGCTGGGGGAATTGAAAGGAATCGAGATGATCGTACCACCCATCCTCCACAATTCCTGTCGGCTTTATCTCACACGCCTCGGATCATACCCGTCATGTGCATGTGATACAATAATTCTTTAAAACATCCCGTCGCGAGGCATTCAGTGTTCCTCGACACGTTTCGGCTCGTTGCCCCGCTCTGCTATAAATTCCAAATGTTCTAGATGTGTTCTACTCACGAGTTTAAGCTTATGAACCATAGGTGACTCGTCTCATGAGCTTAATTCGATCAACTTCTTAGCTCTTGGCCTTTGTCAAATCCTCCACACATAAGGTAGATACGCTATCGTACCATGGGGACTCCTCAAAATGCAAGACGGGGCCTGCGAGGCAGCCAAAGCGCCATGCTTGAGCCACAAAATGCCTAGGACTCATTCTTATTTGCAACAGGTGTTCTCGAGGCATCAAAGGGAGATTCCGACCTTTGTGCAGAAAGGATGGTTTCACCCCGTGCGGAGGCCGAAGTGGAAGAGGTTACGTTGGAAGGGCATAGGTTGGAAACCACGCTTCATCAATAGAAGATACCGCAGAGGAGAGGAAGGCCTAGAAAAAATAAGGAAGTCGAGAGGGAAAGCCAAATCCCGATTGAGTCGTGCATACGATCAACCGTTGAGGAGCTCCTTGTTGTTCCTGAGTCTGTACTAAGGCTTAAAGTACAGTGTCAAGGCATCCGAAATTGTGGTAATGGTTGATAAAGGATTTTACTTACCTTCGGTATGGGAAGCTAATGAAGATTCCTGTGTTCACGTCGTCTGGCTTCCAACTGTTCCTGGGTTGCGATATCTTGTTCAATGGCTGCCCATGAACGCTCTAATTCTTCCCGGGTATTAGCAGTTCTAAGGGTTGTGCTGAAAAGACTTAACGCGATGTTAGTTTGATCTGAGATTCCGAGTTGGATATTAGGTTGAATTACCGTGGGTGCAGTCATTGCGGACAATAAGGGTATGGAAATGATTTTAACGGGAATTTTTAATGCTGTTTCAATTTGGCTGAGATAAGAGAACTTTTCGTGTGAGGAACAAAATAGAAAAACAAACAAAGGCCCTTTCCTGTAACTGTATGATTTTTAGCAAAAGGTGTGAATTGAAAGAAAAACGTCTAGTTGCAAATAACATAAAATTCTTACTTGTGAAAAACT
>JASDQU010100552.1:555427-565692 GCA_032191745.1 Picea mariana
CAAGCAAAGAGGATAGCCCAAGTATTTAAGAATTCATAGAATCTCAAAAGTCATTATGGAAAAATCCTTGGAAATTTTGATTAAATTTTAATTTAGTAGGTGATGCGACCATTTGGTGGAAGTTGATTAACCATAGCAAGATGATGGCACTCTCCGATGAAGAATTTGAAAAAGTGTTTTTAGATAGGTGGTCTCATGTTGGGGAAAAAGGATAAAGAGATCACCAAGGATTTGTTTTCATGTGGTAACTCTATATTATAGTTTCATGGTTGTATTCATAAAGAAGGGTCATTATTTATATTAACCCTAGTTTCCAACATAATTTCATCAATATTAACTTGGCTAAAAGATTGCAAGTTCTTGCAAAGTATATTCAAATCACATAAGTTGAGGGTAAGAATGTTGAAAATTTTAAAGATTTAAAGCTTACCATGGATACATATGTGTTGCATCATGGTTTTTATGCTATGGATATGAATGATGTGGATGTTATTCTAGGATATGCTTTGATAACTTCAATTGGTACAGTTAATATTAATGTGAAAAATAAGTTTATAAAACTTTGGTACAAGAAAAAGAAAGTTACATTGCAGGATATTTCTCTTACTAAGCAAGAATGGCCCAAGGAGCAACATGAAGAAATACTTGTAGGGAAACAAATTGTAGTACCTAAGGACACATCTGATGAAGAGTCCAAGGTTGAATTGGAAGAAGAGCCTACATAATCACTTGAAGAAAAGTACCAGGAAGGGCACAAAAAATAAGAAGAAGTTAAGGAACCACATGTTGAAGAGTCAAAGAAAGAATCAATTGTTAAAGTTATAGTATATCTCCACCCTCACTACTCATAGAAACAACAATCACCAAGGCAAGGGCATGGGCATGAACAAACTTATTATGGACCAACATGACACCAAAAAGGTAAGTAATCGATAGGTACATGGTGATATCATAATATCACAACAAGGAGCAATCAAATTCTAGGTCCATGTGGCAAGGAAGAAATTGGATCCCATGTTAACATTTCACTGGGATGGGTGGATGCTTGTGGTTAGTACCAAATGGATACATTTCTTAGCCGATCATATTGTATGGTTTCTTCCCATGTTTTGAAGACGAAACATGCAGAGGAGGATGAAATGTTGTATACCTAGGGGGGTAATATGGGGAACCTAAGGAAGTACCCAAGGGGAATAGTAATAGTTAGGTGGCTGTGTATTGCTATGTATGGAGACCATTTATAGTAAATAAGGCTTATGTAATAGTTTGAACACAATCAATGTAAGAAGTCTTAATAGAAGGTTTTACCTACTACAATGTTCCTTCTCTAGAATGTTCCTAAGAGGTAGATATTACTATATAAAGAAGTATAAGCAATGTATTGAAGTAGGGTGAAAATATTGTAATTGTAACAAGAAATCATTGTTTGAGGAGTTTTTCCTTCCTTAAGGAACAATTAATGGTGTTACCCTACCTCAAGGGTTTTCTCTACGATTCTCTTATGTTCATTATTTTGTGTGAATGATTAGGTTTCTTATTGAATTTAAGGATTTATTTTCTAAATTATATTTCAGATATGAGGTACATAACATTTGGTATTCAAATATTGAATATGTTCTAGTAGGTGGAACCTTCTAATAAGACTTCTTACATTGATTGTGTTCACACTAATACATAGGCCTTATTTACTACAAATGGCCTCCATACATAACAATGCATAGCCACCTAGATATTATTATTCCTCTTGGGTACCTCCCTAGGTACCCCATATYACCCCCCTAGCTATACTACAATACAAAMGGGAGTTACAACAGTCTTTGGCRAGGGTMTGACTCAAGGGAAACTAGATCCCTCACCATCTGAGTGTCATCATACTTGTTCGTACTATCTTAAYATACCTTTTATCTATTAAATTCCAATAATAAATCATTACTATTTTAGATTCCTATAATTKTTCATATTAACTGGAAAACTAAAAGACAAACCAAACATCAATCAGTTGGGGRTTGATCATTCTCCTCCAYAGACACATCCACCTCCACATTGGTCTTCATGTCTTCCTCTTGTGTTATCCATGAAGGCCGATGGTTTTCGTCCAGAATAATGGGATTAGCATGAGTTCCCACTAAACCAAAGGAGATATCCTCTGGTTTCTCGTTACCATATTCATTTGTATCCCAAGATACTATTAACCCAATGCCAAAAAACCTCTTTGCCCAAAACTTCATATTTTCCTTCAAATATCTTGATAGTATGAAGGATATCATGATGTTCCTCCCTTTTGTTTTCCAATGCTTGGGAAATTAAAATTTTAACCAACTAGTAGGTATATGCTAGTCCAAAGAACTTAGTTTCACAGGTTTGACAATATACTGGGTCTTTAACCTACCCTTGAATTTCCTCCATGACCTGTGTATCAGTGAGGCTCTCTCATTTTCCCTTGACCTAGGTTTCCAATTTCTCAGTTTCTCTTTTAGCCTTTGTAGGGCACTTGTCAACTAAAAATTTCACAGCCTCCCATGCATCTCTTTTATCCTTGGTAGTGATATTAGGGGTCGTTGAGGTCGAAGCCCTTCTTGATCCAACTTAGATATACCTTTTACGCCTACCTCAATCCTTTCCACCACCACAAGCCATCTTAACTAGGGAAAGGACTAATAGGAATAGTATCAGAACCGTTAGAAAATATATAGTATACAAGACGAATTCAAAATAGAGGAAAGGAAGTCAAAAGGGGGAAGTGCAAACCTAAGTCATCTCCCTGGAGCTAACCAAAGGATTGACTAAATTTTCTGAACCAAGAAATAAACAACTCGTCTCATTCTAACCCAACAAACTGAACCAGAACGACAACCAAAAAAACCAAAGGTAATACTAAGAAATACCTAAAACCAAATTGAGGCATTCCTTGGGGCTAACGAGATCCATTTATAGCACCAAATATTCTTCTTAGTCAGTTGAGGGAGAAGGAAAACCAAAAATGTGAACTGTTCTTCGTATAAAAGAAAAATTGTCCTACCAGATACAACCACCCTACTAAAATTATCACGACTTCTCCTCTTTGAAAAATAATCACCCTTTCTCTTTCCTGTACTCCACCACTTTTCCATGCAAATCCCCATCAATAACCATGGCATCCCCTAATTGTACCCACACCTTGAATTCCCACACAAACTCATCATGTCAAACCATTCATCGGAGGAGTTTGTACTCCTCCCTGATAGCCCTCCCTTCCTCTTGGCGGTCGGTATTAAGACTTCCCACCTCCAAATATACAAAGTTTTGATTACATAGTGGGGTGGCGACCTGATGACATGTATGTGTGCTCATGGTACCACACATTGACACCCCATATATGTGTTGGTTGTCGATCTCAAAAACCAATTGTAATCCACTCTAAGTTGACATGGAATTTCATTTGGCCATTTATATACCTTTGAGATATTAGTTTGTGTGAATCCATCATTTTCCAAACAGTCTACCACTGCATTGTCGTTTCATTGAACATGGGAATGTATGATCACCATAATTTGTTTATCTAGCTCTACTAGTTGTCCTAATCCTGAGGATAACCTCTATTTTTTGGATATTTTGTCTAGATGAATTCCATTAGTGACCTGTCCCAAAGAGGAGATGACAAATAGATCATTTCCTTCAACAATTAGGCAATTATATCCCATATCATTTGTTATCTATAGACCTTCAAACATTCCATCTTGTTCCTCCCAATTGATTGAGTTATTTCTCAGTCTTAGAGCATAATGCATCTTAATGTTTCTTGTTGGATCACATAACACATGTCCTAACCCTGAGAGGCCTAGGTTACCCTTGGAAGACCCATCAAATTTTATATGTATGTGATCCTTTGGAGGAGAAACCCATGTCTCTTTAGATATTGACTTGTTTCACTTAATAGTTTGGAGTCTATTGCATTGATTTAACTAACATTTGTGGAAGATCGATGACTTTTCTCCTGAGTGTTTCCAATCCTCATCTTCCCATGTTGTGGACTTGATGGATTCATGAACGTTAGTTAGGATGAACTTCTAGATCATCTCCATTGTTTGATTTTGGTGCTTGAATATCCTTCTATTTCATTATTTCCATAGGTTCCAAAGAAGAAACCCTCACAAGAAATTCCACACCCTATTCAACATAAGATTTGTAAAATGGTTTCATCTCCATATTTCTGTAGTTTTTAGTATGTCCCCTTGGATTATATTGGAATACCTGGAAATAGTTTCACCTTTGTCCTAGAGAATTGATACTTCCCTACAATAATTAAACAAATTCTCATAGTAATCTCCTTTCGCTGCACATCAAGAAAATTGATGCACCTTCATAGCCTCTTCTAATTATGTGATCCCATGTTAAAGTATTTCTACTTACCAATAACCATGGAGAAGAAGAGACTTTCAGCCAAAGGTCAGAATTCCATATCTTGTCCCATATTTATCTTTTGTTTATGGTATCCAATATAACTTCTATCTAGTAAGCTTGTTGGACTTTGAATATTCCATCTCCCTCCTATCCCCATCCTAGAATATCCCTATTAATTCTATATTTAATATGTTTGGAGTGTAATTCGGTCTCCATTTCCTTCTAGACCCTTGGATTCCATGTTATCAACCATGTTCTACATTGTTTCCACACCCTTTTAGAGTCAGTTTTCATGTTAGCTTGTTCATCCCAATAGTGGTAAACCTTCAACCATCCTTTCATAAGCATTGAAATATTTACTTGTTGGAGGAGGTCCTATTGTCCAAATATGGGTTCATGTTCCAATGCATCCTCCAAAAAGAGGGTAGAGTGTCCATTGTGAACTTTTCATAAATAATGTTCCTAGACCAGAACATTATTATTCTAGCCATTGTTCCATATCAGGGAACCAAGGTGATCCCTTTCCATGCAAACTAGATATTATGCAGGGATGTTGGTCATTTACTTAGATTTCCAAACTTTTACCCACATTTCTTCTTGACCTTT
The DNA here is from genome assembly GCA_032191745.1 of Picea mariana. Classification (NCBI taxonomy): domain Eukaryota; kingdom Viridiplantae; phylum Streptophyta; class Pinopsida; order Pinales; family Pinaceae; genus Picea; species Picea mariana. The sequence continues at coordinate 560,414 of JASDQU010100552.1, forward strand.
AACCCATCTCCACCATGTTTTGGCTACCAATTATTTCCACATAGTTTGGGGGTATTTGATACTAAGCCCTCAATTTGATTTGAAACACAAAATTTGTCATAGGCTACCAAATCCCATTTCCTCTCTTTGGTAGCTCCTCCACAGAGGAAGTCCCTCTACAAATTTCTAATGATTTTTATAATTTTTAGATGGGTAACAATAATAGAAAATAGATCTAGAGGCATAGAGTGTAGCACATGTTTAATTAGAATAATCATGCCCAGTAGATTGAGGAAAGGAAAATTCTAGCTAAGGATCCCCAAGGTATTTGGAAGGAAGAGAGTCCCTCTAGAAGCCCATAATTCTAGCAATTTTTCATTGAATTGACAACGAAGTATTGAAGAAGAAAATTTGGGACTTATATTGGTTGTTTAGAGCTCCCAAGGATTTCATGAAAAGATCCAGGGTAGAATTAAAGGCTACGGCTCCTTAAATTGAAACAAGACCAGTTAATAGAGTATTATCCACAAATTGTACATGACATAAGGGGTTTGTATTAGGATGGAGGGAGACCCCTTTAATATTTATAGATGTCATAGGTTCCTTAATGAAACGACCCAAATATTCAACCATGATAATATAAAGGAAAGGGGGTAGTGGATCCCTTTGTCTGATCCCCCAAGAGGGGTTGAATGTGTGAGAGGGTGTTCCATTGATTAGAATATAAAAAAAGGCAAAGGAAACAAGGTTTGTAATCCATAGGATCTAAACTTGACAAAAAACAAATGAAGCTAGCATGCTTTAGAGAAAGTTCCAATTTAGACAGTCATATGCCTTCGACATGTCAATTTTAATAAACATTCCTAGTTTCTTATTCATTTTCAGAGAGTGGATAGATCTGTGCACTAGAATTATACCATCTATAATTGTTTTGTCCTCTACGAAGCCTCCTTGTTCTAGAGAGATAATTTTATTCATTAGGGGATTTAACTGGTTTGCAATTACTTTAGTGCTACTTTTATAAATGACATTTCAAAAATAAATAGGATTGAACTTATCTAAAATATCTTATTTTCACTCATTTGGGATCAAGGTAAGGAAATTTGCTTTGAAAGCCTGAAGGAGTATGCTCGAGACTCTTGATTCTTCGACCATTTTCCAAATCTCCTAGCAAGCCTGGAACAAATTTGTAGTGAAATCATCTGGTCTTGGGGATTTTCTAGCTACCATGTCTTTGACAGTTACTTCTACCTCCTCTAAGGAGGTAGGGTGTGCCCACTGGTCTCCACTCAATGAACTTATGACATATCACATTCATTCATGGGATATTAAAGGATACCCCTAATTTCACTAAATATTGATAAATAACTCCCCAAATCCTTTTGGTTAACCCCCCTCCGGATAATTTTTTCTAATAAAAAAACCTTATTTTTACTAGATATCCCTTATTTTTACCAAATACCCCTTTTTATACTCCCCAATACCTATAACCCCCCTTAATACCTATAATATATTGACTCTATTTTTCATAATTTAAAAACCCCCTTTATGAATGAACGTGATAAGATATCGGTCGATAAGGTGAATCCCCCGTGGGTGTGTCAGGCTTAGATTCTAATAAGGATTTATTAAAGTCGATATGGAATTGGTGATCACTTTAATTGTTGCCTCTGAATTTTCTGTTGGTTCTTTAAGGAGTTGGCTAAAGTGAGTTGTCAACTCATTTTCAATATCCTCTCGTTTTTCTAGTTTCTCCCCCTCTGCCATTTTTAAGGTTTCTATTTCAATTTTTTCTTTGACTGTTGAGGAGAGAGTTGTGGAAGAAATGGGTCTTCATATCTCCTTCCCTCAACCACCTTATGCATGATTTCTATTCCCACAATATTTCTTCTTGTTTCTCACACGGGTTGATCTCCATATTTATTTGTTCCTCCTTGTTGTCTAACTCTTCTAATCGACCATTTTGAATGATAGTTCTCTAAACAGATTCCATTTCCCTGTCTAATTGGGTCTTCGCCTCAAATATATTGCCAAAAACATCTGTGTTCCACTTTTTTATTCTAAACTTGATATGTTTTAGATTATGTTCAAATTCATACATCTTTGTTCCATACATGTCTGATCTCTCTTGCCACAAATTCCTAATGTTTTACATAAATTTAGGGTGTTCCATCCAAAAAATTTCAAATTTGAAAGGTGTTTATCTCAGCTTGTGACTACTTTCCCATGAAAGAAGGATCAGGCAAAGTTATGATCCAAAGAAGGGTAATATTTTAGTTGAGATGGTCTGTTGAGTTTGAAACATTACTTCTGACATAAGGAATCTTCCTTGTCGAACATTAATCTGGTGCACACCCTCTCTTTTTTTATTCCAAGTGTGATTTCCATTGGTTGTTGGTATATCAATAAGGGGAAGACTCTCTATTATTTGTTTAAATTATTCACTCTCTTATTCTAACCCTCTAATCCCTCCTTTCTTCTCCTTGAGGGAGGTAATCATGTTGAAATCCCATTTGATAATCCACATGTTATTCTAAATGGAAGATCCCACGAGGAGGATTGTATCAAGAAATTCCCTCTTCATTGTCGGGGTAGGAGGGCCATGTGAATTTATTATATAGCCCTACTCCAAAGATCTTAGGATATTGTATCTAGCTAAAATAATCTTATGTGTTGTTGTTTGAATATCCAATGTGTGAAGTAGATATGGAATCCAAAGAATCGTTGGTCCACCAAAATCTCCATCAGCTTCTNTCTACCATTTCTACTTGGAAAGTTTTCCGCATGTTTTGGGAAATACGAGTCATGGAATGTTTATCACACTTAGTTTCCTACATCACCATAATGATAAGTTTCTCCTGATTTATTCATTTTATAAGAAGCTTGTTATTGGAGGGGGAATTAAGGCCTCTTATGTTCCATGATATCACTTTCACCTTAAACTTTGGATTGGATGTGGAAATACTTCTTTGAGAGGCCTAAGGTTTTCCTTGAGTCCACTAGAAGCAATCTCGTTTCCTCTAGTTTCTATTTGTTGGATTATTTACCTCTTTATTTTCCTCTATAGCTACTTTATTTTGTAGTTTCAAGGGACTTATTCATACCTTGAGTCCACCCAAGGAGGTTGGATTTTGGACTGGGCTATCCCCCTTGTCTTTTTCCTTTCTCGTATCTTTCTAAAGTTGAGGTAACTAGATTTGTAACATATTTATTAATTGGTTTTCTCCATGCATGTCCACCAATGCTTGAATATCTATGTCTAGATATTCCTTATCCATATCTTACATTGTGTTTTCATCCTTTAAATATATATTGAGTTCTTCTATTGGGTTTATCTCTTACATCTCTAGCTCACATGTTCGAGTATTGGTACCCTCTAGACTATTTTTCTTCATTTCTGGATCTCTAGAGTTGAGCTTCTCTTTGTGTCTTCTTTAACCTTAAGATTCGAAGTCCCTTCCCCGGTAGATCCTTCGTCTCCCTCCTTTAAGAGGGATTGAAAACCATTATGATTGTCATTTCCCTTTGGAGCTACAACTTTGTTTGTCTTTCTCTTTGATTTCCTTTTGTTCGGGACTTTCGTGAAACCATGCTTATCACGTTGATATTTTGGTTTCTCAGTAGGCTTCTCAATGTTCTTGGGACAATCCTGAAACATATGGTCATGTTCATGACACTTCATACATCTGAAAGGTATGTGCTCATAATAAAGATTTTGGATCTAATCATTATCTTGATATGATATGGCTATTGAATCCAAGAGCACCCCTACAACATTCATATATACACATATTCTTGCATAATAATTATACCTACCCTTTTTTGTTACCTTTGATACTTTCACGAAGGTTCCCAGTGTGTTTCCTAGTCCTTCCAAATTCTCTATCTCCCATAACATTGGGGGAAACAAATACAAATTGATCTAGACTGGTGCATCATTGAAGGTCTCCAATAACTTAAATGTAATCCAACCAAGTTGAAAAACTAGGATCCATATTCAAATATCCTCTCCTGATCCTCTATGCATGTGGAGACTACTATTAAAAAACCCTTTGATCCAAGTTTTAGATCAATTTGTCGCTTTGGCTTCCACCGGGTATTTACCCATCCTATCAAATATTTCTTAGAGGGCTAGATTCCCATGAATTTTTCGATTATTGCATGATCCTTCATGTATTGGATGTAGTTGTCTATGTGTGGAGATGTGATCTTGTAACTTATATTTTCCCTGATCTTTTCCAAACAACCATTCTTTAGCCTATGATTTTCTCTCCATGCCTATGAATCCATATTGTCAAGGTTTCCACTTGCCTCAAGATCTGCCCCCCTCCACATTTATTTCTCCATCTAGGTTGGGTATGAAAACCCCATGATTGCATCCTTAATAATTTCCGATTTCCTAGGCTTTAAGTCCCCACCTCATTCGCTGACCCCAAAGCCTCTTCCATCCCCTATCCCCGCTAAGTTATTTTTTCGATTTCACTTCTCAAAAAAACCCCAAACCCTACCTATTACCTCATTCTTCCTCCCATTAGTTCCCATCAATCTACACTTTATGAATTGTTGACCAAAAAGATCTACACATTTTTCCTGTGTTACAACAAAACATTAGCAACAAAAACTCTCTCATGTGTCAAATTGTTTCTATAGTTCTATAATATTCACAAGATCATTCATGGGCCTTATTAGAAGCTTGGTTGTTAGTAGAGTCCTCAGATGAGAATGGTGAAATGGTGCTCTTGAAGGATAGATCATCCTTGTTTTCTCCCTAGATCCTTGTACTAGGAGCCATTTGTCGCCCCTCCTTTGAAAGGCAGTCTACTTCGATGTTAAATTCTATTTAAAAATATTCAAACCATATTGATTTAAATTCATACAAGATGCATTAACTTCATCAAATATTGGACTCAATATTATGTTTGTGGTTTTTTTTTTTGTCATTCATCGAGTTGATTTATAATCATTGAGTCACTGAACCCTTGAAAATTTGTGATTAAATTTATTTAACCAATTTTAAGGAGAGTTTTAGAGTAAGAAGCTTCACAAAATTGTTTGTCCCTTCCCTTAGTCCAACATTGAATATGATACCATGGGATTCATTTAGAAATATTATACCACCAAATCCACTTTTTGGAGGAATACCTTGATTAGATCCAACAAAGTGCCCACAAGCTCCAAATTTGTCAATTTGAACATGGGACAATTGTCTCTACATCGAGATTTTTAGAATATATTTAAAACTTGAAAATATATATTTTTCTAGAGAGGCACATTGAATGGGAGGGATACACGTATCCTCG
>JASDQU010100553.1:0-18987 GCA_032191745.1 Picea mariana
CTTTTATGATTTTTGAAATTTCCTTTTCTCTTTTTTGTTGTTCTTGTTCAAATTATAGTAGTTGTCCTCTTAACAACTTGTTCGTATTTTCATACTTTCTAAGTTAATCTAGGGCACTTATCAGATTTGCTTCAAGGTCTATTTCTCCTTCAACCTCAGATTTTTTTTCTTCAATCTCAAAGGTATTTTTAATGTGATTACCTTGGGTTTTTATGCCCATAAATAGATGCTCGGATTCTTCTTCCTCTTCACTTCATTCATTTTAGTTGTTATTCACTTTAGTGTAAAAGGTCTTGTTCTTTTTTTAGACCTTCCTTTTATCTTTGGTTTGTATTTCTTTTGTTCTTTGAAAGTTTTTTCATCGTCAATTTCTTCTTGTTTTGGATAGAGACATTTGGAAGAAAAATGTCCAATATTTCCATAGTTAAAGCATATTCGTGGAAACTTTCCTTTGTATCTACCAATTCCTTTCTTGAGTTTCTTCATGAATTTAACTATTTCTTCATAAGATATCTCTGACCAATCTTCATTAGACACCTTCTCATGTTTCTTCTTTTATTTTGATGCTTTGAAGGTTGTCTCTCTTTTTTTTGGTCTTTCTTTCCCTTTTCTCATCTCATACGCTGTGAGGATCCCATGTAGCTCATCCATTGTGAGAATATCAAGATCTGGTCTATCTTCAAGAGTAGAAAACTTGGCACCATATATTATGGGTAATGATCTCAAGATATTTTGGACAATGGGTTGATCTTTGAGGTCTTCTCCTAATGCTCTGATTGAGTTGACCACTTCATCTACTCTAAAGATATTCTGCTATGTTTTCTTCTTATTTGATTTTTCAGTTTTTCAAATTATGTTCTATAGGTTTGTAGTTTGGAATTTTTTCCATTTCTATCTCCTTCATATATGGATTTTAGTTTGTCCCAGATTTCTTTTGCTAACTTACAATGCATTACTTTCACAAATATAGGATTGGATAATCCTCCAAGGATGGAATTTGTTGCTCTTTCATTTTCATTGCAAAGCTTCTTTTCAGTTGTGTATGTGGGAGGAGTAGCAGGTGCAATGTATCCATCTTCTATAGATTTCCATATATCACAACCTAGGGACATTATACAATTTTTCATCCTCACACTCCAAAGTGCATAATCATTCACTTTGAATAAAGGTTCTCTAGTGGAAGACATTCTCTCTTACTGATCCATTGGATTATGCAGAATCTACCTTCCAGTTATTAGACTGTGTTGAAGGCACCTGCTATGATACCAATTGTTGAAATATAGTTTAATACTAAGAGGGGGGGGTGAATCAATATTAATCACTTTTATCACTTTTAAAATAATTATTTATTAAATTTATTGATCAGCAAGAAATGTCAGTAAATAACATCAATAAGTATAAACTTAAATTACATATTACAAGTTTTATATAAATATTTATTTACACCAACTCTAGCAGAAAACAATCCCCTTGTTTTAGAGCACCAACCCTAGGAAGCACCAACTCCCTTGCTTTAGGGCACTAACCCTAGGAAGCACCAACTCCCTGGTTTTAGGGCTCCAACCCTAGGATGCACCAACTCCCTTGTTTTAGCTCACCAACACTAGGAAGCACCAACACCCTATTTTAAACTTTAATTAGAAAATGATATTGATCCTTTATTCCTCCTCCCTTCCACCCTCACTTCATAAATATCTTTGTCTGTCCTCCTTGGATTCTACGCATGCTTTTGATCTTCAGAGGTAAACCTCAAAGACACTTTTCTTTCACCATACCTTTCTAGTTATATAGTATTCCAATAGGTATGAAATTGAACCATTGTGTCTTTTTAATAATGAACCATTGAACCTCTTCATTTAATGAACAAAAATGGTAACTTTTTGTTCATTAATTGATTTTCAAACACCAAATTAGACAATGATTTTCATATGAATATTCTCGAGCGATGAAAATTAATTTTAAAATTCGACGACATGGGTTTTGTGAAGAACATGCCCAATTAACTGAAAAGTGAGTTGTTTCCCCAGAGCATGTGTGAGGTGGATGGAATGGGAAGTTCTTTGAAGAAAAATTGCTCAGATTTATTGTTGTGATTGCCTTCTAAACTTTCCAAATGAAACATCCACTTCAACAAAACAAATTTGATCACAGACCCACATGATTGATAGATATGATATAGATCTATGTCCTTGGTGCTTATCCTCTTAATCACCTATTCTTTATGTTCTTAATCCATGTAACCAAACATTGTGACCACGTGATAAAAATGGCAATTAATCTCCAAGTTCCTTACACACTGGCTCTTGATTTCCCATGTGATCATAACTTATTATCGGGGGATGGAACCAAGTCCTATGGAATCCGGCCTTCGGGATATTATCCCTTTACAATCTTCCAACTCTCTCGGAGTTTGACCTATTGTTTATGCTTGGATCTATCAAGACCAAAACAACAACCTCATGAGGACATTAGTCCCCCTTCGTTTTTAGAGAGGTGGTTCTCCTCATTGGATAAAAGATATATCTTTGAATATCTTCAATTAGGGAGAGTGATAGGAAGAAAACCCCAAATATTTATTGCTTGGATTTATATGAAAATAGTTCTTGAATAACCCAGTATGATCTTTATGTGCAGTAAGAAGTTATTTACAAATAAAACACTAAAGAGGAGCTTCAATATCATAAAATATATATACTCAATGCCATACATATAATCCTCTATAGATACATTCATATCTCCTCACAAGATAAAAGAGATAATATTTCTGATCATCTCAAAGAATTTTAAAAGAGTATTGTAGTTAAAATGGAAGGGGATTTGATAGGTCAACCTCAAATATCTCATACTTAAAAATCAAAGTTATAAGATATAATCAAGATCAACCCCGAAAGTAATTCTTTGTGGAGTCTTTCTCATAAAATATTTATAATAATATACAAAATCCATTTGACAATCACATATATGGCTACAAATTCTCCATGATCATATATTAAAATTCTTGGAAGATTACAAGAAAACACTTGATAGCTCAGCCCCATGATTGTTTCAAGAATACAAACACAAAGCTTTGAGAAAACAATGTAGAAGAAGAAACAAATGGAGAAGAATGAAAATATTTTCTTGTTGATCAAAATATTGATTACATAATGATGGTTGGTATGTCTCTCTCCTTCTCCTTTGAATTCCCTCTCAACAATGAATTATGAAACTCATGAAGTCTCTCTTTTCCCTTTTTAAAGAATGCTCTTCCAACTATTTGAGTAGTTAGGGTTTTTCTTTTTTCTCTTTAAATTCCTTTTTATATTTTAGAAAATCATTGTAATTAACATAAAATTGGAATCTCATTAATTACTTGAAGTCATTGATATTTTTTCTTTAAATTGGGCCCCAAAAATCTTTAAATAAAAGTTTTTTAAATAAACTTTTATTTTGAATAATTTTAATTTGTTGCCTCCTTTAAGAGATGATTGTGTTTTAATTTTATGGTAATTATGTGGAAATTTTCATCCCTTTAAACTAGTTATTATGTTATCTTCATCTTATTATCTTTCCAACTATATAAAATTTTCCCAAATCCATCACCTGGATCTCAAGATATGAGCTCATGAAGTTGAGTTGTCACGCAGACCCATTAAAAATGTAGTTGAATTATATTTTAATTTATAGGTAAAATTTAGCAACCTTCGGCCTTTGAAACCTATTTATCATCTTCTACGTCGAAATACATTTCTAACGGTATAAATTTTGCACGATTTCGACACCCGGAGCTCAAGTTATGGCCTCCGGAAGATTAACGCTCAGCCATCGTCGATCAAAATTCATGGGAAAATATTAGCCCTTGGATTGAATTTGCTTTTCTTCATGAAAATTCGACTTTTTATTCATATAATTTATCCCACATGCATGGGATATTAAAACTATTCATGGTATATAATACTAAGTGTTTCATACACTTAGCAAGAAACAAAGAAGAGAATAAATTATGGAGCTTGGAGGATTCAGCCCTTGGAAAATTGTTGAATAAAATAATAATTTTTGGAACCTCGTCATCGTCCACCTCATGCCCAATCAGAACTGAGTCATCGCTGAGTCATTGTTGAGTCATTTTCAAGTCATATCTCATTAGATTCTAAGTATAACCAATAATGCATTGCCATGTGTCACACATTGTGTGCTTCCATATGAAAGGATCTTATTGGTTCGGAATGTAATGTAATGAAACTTGAGAAAATAAGTTAAGTATGGGAGGATGTATGAGAGGGAAAATGAAGGGAAAATTGTGGGTAGTGGAATTCAAAGGGGTTGTTTGTAGGCTACAGGGATGGGTTGGAGGTTTGGGGAGTGGGGTGAGTAAGGGAGTGAGGGATGACTAGTTTCCTCCTTCCTGCCTACGAGCTATTTTACTTAAAAAAAAGTTCAAGTAGGGAGAGGGTAAGGAGATGAGAGGGGGCAGGGTTAATCTGTATGTGGTGGAGGGATAAGGGTGACGTAGGGTGATGTAAGGGGGAAGGTAAAGTGTAGGGAGTGGATTTAGTAGCATGATGGGTTCGCGGGGATGGGAAGGTGAGTGAAGTAAGGAGACGAATCTGCCAACCCACCAACCCAATGAGGAGATGAGACAAGTGTCCCAAAAATGTCTAAGTGTGGAGGCTAGTGGAGCGTATGGGAGAAGAGTGAGGTAAATTATGGAGAGAAATATGTTGAGTGAAAATTATAAGTGTTGAGTATGAAATAAGAGAGGAGAGGAGAACATGATACTTAGAAAGATTATTCAAAATCATACCTTTAGACAAGATCTTGAGTAACTTAGGCATACAGAAACAAATTTTTGATCCAAAATATGTGTGGYGAAGCTGAGACTGAGGGTTGTAGAATGAAATTATAAAAGTTCAAAAAATGTCTTCTTTTGATATCAAGGATTTTATGAATCTGAGAGTGGGAAAATATAGATGACCAAATTTTGGTCAACAACTAGCTCCAACTACAGGACAATGACCCCCTGTSGGTTGTTGGGAACACCAAAATCTCAAGACCAACTTCCTTCTCCATTGGGTATGGATTCATATTCAAAATGAAATTTTGTAATTCTTCTTCTTTCATGGAGTTATCTTCAAACTTCAATATAAATATGGCCTTATTATGCAAAATTGAACAAAAGAAACAAAATATGTACATACATGATCTACCTACCCTAACTTACTTGAAAGAAAGGGGAACCTTAGGTGTAGGAAGATTTCCAATGGAATCATTCAAGCATTGATCTGATTTGTGGAATGAACTCCAAAATTCTAATATATGTTGGGACTTGCACCAATGAGTCAGGGGCACTCTCAATATGTACTAGAGAAAAATTATACCAAGTATGGTGAATATTTAATTGCGTTGTTTTGCCAACAATGCTATGGAACCATAATTCAATAAAATCAATTCTTGGTTGCTTAAGAATAGCATTGTCTTTGATTGTCTGACGAGTTTTGAACATAAGAATACATTCATCCTTTTCCTTATTTCCAACCACTTCCAAGGTTATTGATTCATCAAAAATCTCTTGAAAAGTCTCTTCTTTCTTGTAAAGGTGATCTTGCTTGTCATTCTTCTCAAGATTCTTTTCTTCCATCAATTATTCCTGTTGCAAGTGCTCTTGAGATGTTTCATCATCTATTACAAGGATGAAATATTTTTGTGTATTTGGTGGAGGCTCCTCAATTTCATTCTCAAATTTTTTGTTTGAAAAATATTCATATGGAGTATATAGGAGGCTGGAATTTTCTTCTTGTAATTTGGAATTTTCATCTTCGTCTTCAACAACTTGACTTCACTTAGAAATTTCATCCACTCTTTGATTAGATTCTTCTTCAAAATTGATCACTTTGTTATCTTTATTCCATATGGGAGAGGGTGGGTGGGAAGCAACATTTAAATAATCAACAAAAACATATAAATGCACTTTTGGGATGAACTTTTCTGCAAATGAATATTCTACTACATCCCAACTAGTAATGGAGTTAGGAATTAATGAACTATACCATTCAAGAGAATTCCCTCGTAGAGTTTGTAAGAATGATCTACATGTAACATTGTCTTCAGTGAGGTTTAAATCATAACATGTATCTTTAAAATTAATCAAGTGTTTCTTTTCATCTTCTGAAGCATCCCCAAAGAATGTAAAAAAAAATTCAATAGAAATATCGGGTATTTGAAAATTTACTTCTGGTATATTTAAAGGGGTTTTATGAAATCGCCTCCTTCTTTGGGTATTTCTCCCTTTTGTTGAGTCTTGTAAAGCCATTTATGGTCTTGATGAAGAATATAAAGGAGCATCATGACATGAATGAAATACTTCATTTTGATTTTTTCCAATGGAATTTCCAGGGAGTTCATTCTCCTGAATCTTTGGTGCTTCTTGGTTCTTTTTGAAATTATAAAAAAGATGATACATGATTAAAATAAACAGTGATTTTATTGAATCTTGTTTTCAAAACTTTGAGCCATGCAGATTTTTGGTTCTTCAATTTTATCTGAACCAGAGCCTCAAATGTCTTGAAAATAAATCAGTTCCCCAATATGGTCACCAAAAATGTTGATGCTCGGATTTGTCAAGACCGAAACAAAAACCTCATGAGGACATTAGTTCCCCTTCATTTTTAGAGAGGTGGTTCTCCTCTTTGGCTAAAATATATATCTTTGAATATCTTGGATTAGAGAGAGTGATAGGAAGCAAACCCCAAATATTTATTGCTTGGATTTATATGAAAATGGTTCTTCAATAACCCAATATGATCTTTATGTGTAGTTAGAAGTCATTTACAAATAAAATATTGAAGAGGAACTTCAATATCAAAAAATATAAATAATCAATGCCATATATATAATCCTCTATAGATACATTCATATCTCCTCACAAGAGAAAAGAGAGAATATTTTTTATCATCTCAAAGAATTTTAAAAGAGTATTGCAGTTAAAATGTAAGGGGATTTGATAGGTCAACCTCAAGTATCTCATACTTAAAACTCAAAGTTACAAGATACGGTTAAGATCAACCCCGAAAGTAATTCTTTGGAGTATTTCTCATAAAATATATCTAACAATATACAAAATCCATTTGATAGACACATATATGGCTGCAAATGTTCCATGATCATGTGTGAAAAGTCCTGGAAGATTACAAGAAAAACACTTTAGAACTCAGCCCCATGATCGTTTCATGAATACAAACAAAAAACTTTGAGAAAATAGTGTAGAAGAAGAAAAGAATGGAGAAGAATGAAAATATTTTCTTTCTGGTAAAAATCTTGATTACATAATGATGGCTAGTATGTCTCTCTCCTACTCCTTTGAATGCCCTCTCAATAATAAATTATGAAACTCATTAAGTCTCTCTTTTCCCTTTTTAAAGAAATGCTCTTCTAACTACTTGAGTAGTTAGGGTTTTTCCTTTTTCTCTTTAAATTACTTTTTCTTTTTTAGAAAATCACTTTAATTACCATAAAATTAGAATCTCATTAGCGACTTTAATTCATTGATATCTGTTTTTTAAAGTGGGCCCCAAAAATATATAAATAAAATTAAATAAACTTTTATTTTGAATAATTTTAATTTGCTGCCTCCTTTAAGAGATGATTATGTTTTAATTATATGATAACGATGTGGATCTTTTCAGCCCTTGAAACTAGCTCTAATGTGATATTCATTGTATTATCTTTCGAACTATATAAAATTTTCCCAAATCCTTTGCCCAAATCTCAAGATATGAGCCCGTGAATTTGAGTTGTCACGCAGACCCATTAAAAATGCATCTCACTGATATTTTAATTTATAGGGAAAATGTAGAAAATGTGATCCTTTGAAACCTATACCATCATATTCTGTGTCAAAATATATTTCCAACGGTATAAGGTTTGCGTGATTCTGACACCCAAAGATCATGTTATGGCCTCCGGAATATTAACATTCAACCACCGTTGATCAAAATTCATGGGAAAATCTCAACCCTTGGATTACATTTGCTCTTCTTCATGCAAATTTGAATTTTTCTTCATAGAAGTTATCCCACATGCATGGGATATTACAAATATTCATGGTATATAACACTAAGTGTTTAGCAAGAAACAAAGGAGAAGAAATTATGGAGCTTGGAGGATTCAACACTTGGAAAATTGTTGAATAAAATAATAATTTTTAGAACCCCGTCATCATCCACCCTATGCCCAATAAGTATCGATTCATTGTTGAGTCATTGTTGAGTCATTGTCGATTCATATTCCATGTGTCATAATCTCATTATATTCCAACTATAACCAATAATACACCTCCATGTGTCACAAATTGTGTGCTCCCATATGGAAGGATCTTATTGGTTCAGAATGTAATGTAATGAAACTTGAGAAAATAAATTAAGTATGGGAGGATGTACGAGAGGGTAAATGAAGGGAAAATTGTGGGTAGTGGAAGTCGAGTGGGTATTTTATAGGATACAGGGATGGGTTGGTGGGTTGGGGAGTGAGGTGAGAAAGGGAGTGAGGGATGACTAGTGTCCTCCCACCTGCCCGAGAGCTATATTACTTTAAAAAAAAGTTTAAGTAGGGAGAGGGTAAGGAGATGAGAGGGGAAAGGGGTAATTTTTAGGTGGTGGGGGGATAAGGGTGACATAGGATGATGTAAGGGGGAAGGTAAATTGTAGGTAGCAGATTTAGGAGCATGTCAGGTTCACGAGGATGGGAAGGTGAGGGAAGTAAGGAGATGAGTATGCCAACCTGCAAACTTGATGAGGAGATGAGAGAAGAGTCCCAAAAGCATCTAAGTGTGGAGGCTAGTGGAGAATATGGGAGAAGAGTGAGGTAAAGTGTGGAGAGAAATATGTTGAGTGAAAATTCTAAGTGTTGAGTATGAAAGAAGAGAGGAGAGGAGAACATGATACTTATAAATATTATTCAAAATCGGACCTATGGACAAGATCTTGTGTAACTTAGCCATACAAAAACATATTTTTAATCTGAAAAATGCATGGCGAAGTTGAGACAAAGGGATTCAGAATGAACTTATAAAAGTTCAAAAAATGTCTTATTTTTATATCAAGGATTTTATGAATCCAAGAGCGGGAAAATATAGATGACCAAATTTTGGTCAACACCTACCGAAGTGGTAATAAAGTAATGTTGACTACTTACTATTGGTTGACAAATCCCCCTTATGTTATCCTTCCACTAGCTTAATCCAACAACTATGAATTAATCAAGTGTTGAAATGGATGATTTTATTTATTTCGGGACTTTGGTACTCTGAGACTCCTGGGATATTACAACTCTAAGGTCATTCACATCCCCTGGAGGTATACCTACGAAATGCTTACGCCATCCTTCCACTGCTTGATCTAACGACTCACATTACTCCCGAATTCTTCCCTGGATGTAACAGTTTGTGGTATTTTGGGGCTTCAACACTCTCTGACTTCAAGAATTTGTGTCTTACTCTATCCTTCAACTATACTCGAACAAATGATTGAGAATTAACCTAAAGTTCCTCCTTGATCTAACAGCTTGCGGGATTTCGGGGCTTTGGCACTCTAGGAGTCCGAGAATTTTTGGCTTGCCCTATCCTTCCACTATACTCGATCGAACAGTTGAGAATTCAATTGAAGTTCTTCCTTGATCTGACGGTTGGTGGGATTTCGGGGCTTTCGTGACTTCGTGATTTCATGCCTCTATGTTGTCTCCAATAATCATCGAAGTGGAAAATTTCCAGAGTCTTGAATATTTATATCTCTTGCTTGGATTCAATCAAATACTAAAACTCAATCAATTCAATCTGACGGCTCTGGTTATACCCGAAATCTAGATCTGACTATTTTAATCTCTTCCGATCTGATGGTTGGGACTTATCTCTCTAAGCTTCTGGCTCTACCTCAATCTAACAGTTGAGCTTATTCTTGATATGGATCTAAAGAATGTAAGAATCCTGACTTTTATGAGGATATATTCATTGTTTATGGATGAAAACTTTCACTGTTTCTGTGGGAATTTCTATCCCGATAGAGCTTCCTTTGTAGTGCTCCTCCCTTATGAGATTTTTGACTTATGCTTTGTTCGATGTAGTTGACATCAATTACAACCGATATTCCTACAATTTACTCTCTCAATATTCTAGTAATTTCCATCTTATTCTATTATTATCTTCGGTATCTTTCCATCGAGCCTTCCTGGGCCTTATTTCGTTGCTCGTAGCTCAAGAAATGGCTTTCTAAAGTTGGTATGGCCAATTTCCCCCCAAAATTTGTGGGTTTTTATTTATTTTTTTTGTATTTTTTTCTTCTTATGTCACTTTCCTCTCCTGGATACCTATACCACTTCGCTCCTTTGTCTGGTACCTTTCCAATGAGGTATCATGGGCCTCATTCTGACACTTGTAGCAAAAGTTATGAACGTTTGAAAATTGTCACTCATCAACCATTGATCAAGCCTACGGGTGAATCTGGACCATTGATCTTCATCCTACAAAATACATCCCACATGCATGAGAGAGTTAAACACTTAGTTGTTTAAAAGGTTCATCCCTTATGGATAGTGTGAATATAACCTAGGCGGCCATGAGACCTGCAGTTGGTAGTATGGTTTTTTCTAATTTTCCCTCTTTTAAAATCAAGAAAATAATGAAAAATTAAAAAAAAAAAATAGAAAAAAATATTATTTATAGAGTTAAAATGAAATTTACCCCTAGTTAAAAAAAATAAAATAAGAATTTATTAATACTATCCTACTCTCTGCCAAATTGGAACCTATGATCTCTAAGGATGAAACCCATGTTTTTAATCATTAGGTCAATTCATGTTTGTTATTTATTTCATTTAAAAGAAATAGTTAACCTATGAAAATAAAATAAAAAATTAATAAATAAACAAAATTAATAAATAAAAATAAATAAGAATAAATAAATAAATAATAATAATAATAATAATAATAATAATAACAATAAAATAATATCTACCGCTTCCCCAATAGCTTGCACAAACTCTTCCCAACTCCCTTTTTGTGGTCGGGATTTTTGGGAGATCGACGAGCTTATTTCACGAGTTTTTTTTTTAAACAAGTATTTACTGAATATAAAAAGGATTCACATATTTCAAAGCCAACATTAAAATAATATTTATCGATTTGTCCAATGTGTGATCGTCAGGGATTTGACCGATCGGGATTTTTTTGGGTTGGTTAACGAGCGTAGTTGGCTTAGGTGAAATCGTCCATGCTCCCTTAGCGCTTACTCCCTTTAAAAATAGTATTATAATAACTCCTTCTTTTACAAGTTTTTATAATAATAGTTTATGAATTAACACTTATGTATATTATGATAATATTGCAACTTTTATGGCACATAGTTTGACATATATGGAGGTGATGGATAATATATATTATGGTCGGCTTTAGCATTGTTATGGTATATTTTCTTCACATATGTATATTTCTCAAGTACACTTCAATATATATATTAATTAAATAGGTTATAATGTAATATAATTATATTATATTATATTATATCACATTACATTTCAAAGCTTTTATGGGGAGAGTTTCAAATATAAGCTAAAGTATAGAACTTTTATAATATATAATATAAGGAATTCTTATTTTTTGAAAATCCCTATATTATAGGGATGCCTAGAAAATAGGGTGTGGGGGAGGTGAGTAAAAGGGAAAAAGTAAAAAGATTAAAAATACATACATATTAGGACATTTTAATTTTTTTTTAAAAGTAATAAATGAAAATGAAGAATATGAAGATTTAAAATATAAAATGAATATATGTACAAAATCACACTATATCTTAGGTCTTAGTGTGATTTTTTTTTTATCCTTGTAAAAATAGATTAAATAATTTACAAAAAATAAAATAAAAATAAAAGTAATAAATATGTGAAATCAAAATCAAATATTTACATAAATATATACAAAATAAAGAAAAATAAATAAAGTAAAATGATACAATATAATTACAAAAAGGGAAAATTTAGATATATTTAGGCAAGTGGAGGTTCCACGCCCCCTAGATTCCACTATTTAGGGTTATTAGGATGCTAGCATGGAAGTTAGAGTGTCTTGAGATGTGATATGTGGTAACTTATGATTCCATAGGATTAGAATGAATCATTGAAAGATTATGAGAGGGAGTGATCTCGGCCAAATATTTCCTCAGGTTTCATTCAAGCAGGAGAATGATGTCATGATGACGTGGTCGGACAACATGGCAGCTAATGTCCTCAGAAGATGTTACATAGATATACACCATGAAATGGAGTACATCTTTGTCTTTTGAGAGTCATTGGATCTGTCGTCGTCGGGGAATGGAGTCGGGGTGATCGAAAACCATGAGCAAATATAGCTCTGACGAAGAAGTTAGACATGTGGCATCATCATCGGAGGATGGAGTCGGGATATTCCAAGTGCTAGTGAGAGGGAAGCCTGAACGATGAGAAGGATCGATGTCATAGTTGTCGAGGAATGCGATTGGAAGACTAGGAGTACATGAAATGGGTAGATCCCCATGATGAAGAGGACAGGTGGCAGGTACCGCATCAGTGATGTCATCACCACATTGGATGGTATAGGAAAGGGGGAACCAAAGGGATGACACATGGAAGTGAGGAAGAAAAGGTGAATGAAGACTTAGGAAAGTTCGGGATGCCATAACTTTTGATCCATAACTCAAATTTAAGCATGGTTATAGTAATTGAAAATCTCTTGATGGGTAGAATCCAACTAAGAGATTTGGTTCGAGGAAATAATAGAGGAAATATGAGAAAACCCAATAGGCGTTGGGCCTAGATTTTGGGAGAGAGGGAAGCTCGAGAGAAGAATATGCTAGATATCAATTTGAAGCGGCTCATGAACAAGTCTGCATTGAAGGTGGATCCAACAACCTTATAATCTTAGGACCTCAGGGAAAAAGGAAAAGGATAAGCTCGATAAGGATCAAAGTTAAGATTCTAGAAAAGGATCAACATATTTCCCCATAGGCCTGTCAAGACTGGAACGACTATGCGAACGAAGTGGCTTTGCAAACCTACTCCTGCAATAAAAAGGAATGAGATCAACCATGTAGTCAAAAGAAGACTAGCTAATACAATAAACAATACATTATGTTTGTTAAGAACCAAATATCAAGATAGCATTGAAAAACCTCAGAATAAGTACTCAACGCCTTGAAAAAGAAAGAATTTCAGCTAATAATCCTCTTCAAGGGGGCAACCTCCTTATACACCACATAAATTTCCAAATATTAGATGATTCCAAATGAAAAGGTCTCCTTGGTATATATAGGAGACTAGGAGGTACAATTACAACTAATGGACCCAAGCTGACATAAATAAAATAACATTACTAATGTAATATGCCCCAATTAAACGGTAATTTTCCACTATTTAGGGCTTAACATGACCCTCCCCTTGAGACAAGTGTTGTCTACAATGCTTGAGTAATTTTGGATGCTTATGTATAAAAGACTAATCTCCCAAGTGGAATCTTTAGCATGTAGTTTCCTCCACTTAATGAGATACTCTGAAATGGATCTATTCCTCAGATGGTGAATTCTTGTGTCAGTGATAGCTTCAAGATCCAATATGAATTTTCCCTCCTCATCAAGTTCTGGAAATATAGTTTGAACTGGGATCTTATCACCTATAACCTTCTTTAAGCATGAAACATGGAAAATTGGGTGTAATCGTGAATATGCAAGAAACTCCATTTGTATTCCATACTACTAATATTTTTCAACACCTTATAAGGGCCATAGTACTTTGGTGATAATTTATTATCCTTCATGGCTTGCTTGAGGGGCATTTGTTTGTATGGTTGTAGTCTTAAAAACACCCAATCTCCTACTTCAAAACTTCTTTCACTATTGATCTGCTTGTTGTTTCATGTGATTCTGTGCCATGGTCAGGTTGTCCTTTAAGATTTGGAGAACTTGTTATTGATGCTCAATGTGATCTTCCACTACTTGAACATTAGATTTTTCTTTTAGAGAAGAAGTGATGGAAGGAGGGTGGTATCCATAGAGTGCCATAAATGGTGTTATTTTTGTTGTAGTATGAAAGGAAGTGTTATACCACCATTCTTCCAAGTGTAACCATTTGAACCATTGTGTTTTTTTATCAGAGACAAAGCAACGAAGGTAGCCTTCTAGGCATTTGTTCACTAGCTCAGTTTGTCCATCAGATTGAGGATGATAGGATGAGCTATGAACCAATTGAGTACCCAAACAAGAAAGTTATGTCCAAAAATGTCTAGTGAAGATGGGACCTCTGTCACTTACAATAATCTTTGGGCTTCCATGTAGCTTTTGAACTATCTCCATGAATGCGGTTGAAACTGTACTGGCTTTCAAGGGATGAGAGAGTGCACAAAACTGTGCATACTTGGTCACTCTATCAACAATAACCATGATGACACTCTTTCCTTCAGACTTCGGTTACCCTGTGATGAAATCCATGGAAACCTCCTCCCAACGCTGACTTGGGATGGATAATGGTTGTAAAAGACCTGGGGTCTTAATTGCTTCCACCTTATTTTGTTGGAAAACCAAACATTCTGCCACAAACCTTTGAACAATTCCAAGGTGTGCAATTCCAATAGTACCCTTTGTTTGAGTTGGGAGTTCTTACATAAATAAAAGTGATCTTTGTACCATAGTGAATCATTTTTCCATATAAATGTATATTATGCACTGGAATCCTATTGCAACCTTTGAATGAGAGTCCACATATTTTTTTCATTCTTCCATTCATCCCTTGCTTCTATTATCCAATAGGGTTGGATGATCGAGATAGCACAGAGAAAGGCCTCAACATATTATTCCTTTACTGAGAGTGCATTTTCCAAAACATTTTTCTTCCCTTTTTATAGATGATTTCAAAATCATAGCCCAATATCTTGGTCACTGATTTTTGTTGCTCTTCTGAAGATAGTCTTTGTTCCAAGAAGTATTTAAGACTATCATGATATGTTTTGACCTTGAAGTGCCTACCTATTAGGTAAGGGCGTCATTTATTCAATGCATGTAGTATTTCCATCATTTCCTTCTCATAAATGGGTTTGTGTAAGTCATTTCCCTTGAGTATCCGACTTTCAAAAGAAAGGGGCCTTCCTTTTAGCATTAGGACAAAACCAATGTCATTTATCGAGGCATCACATTCCACAATAAAGGTTTTTGTAAAGTCCGGTGTGGTCAAGACATGAGCTTTTCACATCACCTCTTTAAGTTGTTCAAAATCTTGAGTTTCCTATGGAGTCCATCAAAATTCATCCTTCTTAGTTAATGTTGTTAAAGGTGTTGTTATTCTTCCATAGTTCTAAACAAACTTGCGGTAGTAACATGTCAAACCCAAAAATCCTCTAAGATTCTTCAATGTTTTGGGAATCGGCCAGTCCATCATGGCCTTAATATTGTTAGGGTCTACCTTGACACCTTCATGACATACAATATGACCCAAATACTCTACCTCCTTCACCCCAAAGAAACATTTGCATGATTTGGCATATAGTTGTTGCTCTGTTAGTAGTTGTAGCACCTTGTCAACATGTCACACATGAACCTCCCAAGACTTGATATAGATTAGTATATCATCAAAAAATGCTAACACAAATTTTCAAAGGAAGGGCTTGAAAATGGAATTCATCAACCCTTGGGATGTGGAAGGTGTATTTGTAAGGCCAAAAGGCATGACCGAAAATTCATAATGGCCTTCACGAGTTCAGAATGTTATTTTTGGGATATATTCTTCCTTCATCCTAATAGGATGATACCCTGAATAAAGATACAAATTTATGAAATAAATTGCTCCATGTAGTTCATCTAGCAATTCATCAATGATGGGAATGGGAAACTTATATTTAATAGTGATATTGTTAATCTCTCTATAATCTGGACACATACACCATGAGCCATCTTTCTTGAGTACCATTACCACCGATGCATAGTAAGAACTTTGGCTAGGTCTAATAGTGCCATCCTATAACATTTCTTCAACCATATGTTCAATTTCACTCTTCTGGGCATAAGGGTATCTGTAAGGCCTAATGTTAGGAGGAACACTCCCAGGAATTAGGTGAATAGCATGATCATGATTTCAAGTGGGTGGAATACCTTTGGGAATATCTTCAAATACTTTGGAATGCTTATCAATGATCCCTTGGATATATAGGGGAATATATGGCTTAGATGTTTGAACATCTAGTGAGCATAGTTGTGCAATTACATCGTGATTCCATTTTTTCAATAATTTTGTCATGCCATTCGAGATTATCACCTTACTGGGTTTCCCTGTGATACCTCTTAAATCAATTTATTTTCGTTCCAATGAAAATTTCATGAAAAGTTCTTGAAAATCAAAATCCATTGTTCCTAATAATTGTAACCATTGGATTCCTAGTACAACATTAGCACCACCTATGGGTATAGAAATCATTGGACTATTCATTACATATTTTGTAACACCCCTGTTTCCCCCAGTTTTTAAATATAACTATATTGGACAAGAGACTATGGAAAACGCAATATGTGTGAATGTTGACTTGATGAACATTTGTATGAAAGGTCAATGAATGTAATTTTTGTTATTAATATAAAATGGATAAGTGTTGCATGACTGTTGAAATAGGGCTTTTCCAAGAGAGTCCATGGATACCATGAAAGAGATGGTGAGGGGAACTTGGAATGGTTGAGATAAACCCCACAAAACCAGTACTTTGTTGGATTTAATTGCTCGGGATTAGAACAACCCTCTGACCCAGGAATGAATTACAGTCATATGGGTAGGTGGGAGGACCTCCTCAAGAGTTAATGAGGGGATGGGGCAGAGCTCCCATCTGTAAGCATTCTAGACTGGACCACGGACTGGGAATTTGGGCCACATGCAATATTGTTGAGGAATGAAAGAAAGGAAGGCGTGGTGGGTAGAGGAAGACCTATGAAGAGTGCAGAGAGGAGAGACTGAGCTCTCGGGTTTGAGGAAGAAATATGAAAAAGAGTGTGTTTTGATCGCATGAAATAGAGACTAAATTGGGAGAAGGAGACTAACCTTCATCCCTATTTATGAATGAGTCGGGAGAAGGAGAGTAATCTCTGTCCCTGTCTATTTCTATGCTGGGAGAAGGAGAGTAACCTTTGTCCTTATCTATGACTAAGTCAGGAGAAGGAGAGTAACCTTCATCCCTGTCTATTTCTGTGTCGGGAGAAAGAGAGTAACCTTCGTCCCTAACTTTCATTGATCTAGAAGAAAATATTCACTCTCAAGGCATCATGGTCTATATCAGGGGTGGCCAGTGGTAAATCCATTAGGAGTGACTGAGCCTATGTTTGGGTGGAAACGAGCACCCCTTTCGACAGTCACATCACGTCTTCTAGTTCTGATAAGTGTTTTCATACTTTGTGTATTGAACTGAAATAATGGATGAATGCATGGGTTTATATGTATGTGTATCTATAAATGGTTTCTCTATGGAATGGTCATAATATGTGTATGCATTCATATCCTTCTGATCTTATGCTTCTGAATGATAGTTTGTATGCCCCAACTTAGCCCTTTAGGCTTCTTGGGACATAAGCATGTAAGACGATCGAGATAGGAGATATTGTGTCAATCTGACCCTATCCTTCTAAAGAGGATACCTCTTTCAGACTCCTTGTTATGCCACTAGGATTTCATGCCCAAGTCCTTAACCATTTCATGATAAATTTCAGGAAGGATAGTGAGGTTTAAGCATTGAAAGGGGAGATCTATTTGTTTGGAAGACGAGCAGACGAGATCCATTTAGGAGGAACCATATGAACAACACCCAGGAAACCTCTGCTAAGCCTAAGGGAGATAAGTCCCTCTAGTTTTGAAACTTTGAAAGTCCAGGACTTTGGATTATTGTCAGCCCAAATAGTCACAAATAGGCCGAAGGTGACTGAGAGTCACGGTTACTTGTAAGTTCGACTGGCATTGGGTGATATCCATAGTGGTTAGAGGAACCTATATTACTGATTAAACTGGGATCCAACTCCCCATCGTGAAGTAGTGCAAGACACCAATCGAGAATGTTTGAAGGTCCCCTCAGCCGTTGGATCTACAACGAGAATAATTTGGTAAAGTTCTGCTTCGGGAGAATAGTGATGCTATAACATCAAACTCCTCAAACGTTGAAGTTGTGAAGTACAGGAAAGCCATATATTTGGGGGAGATTGTTAGGAGCCCCACCTACCATCCGATCATCCCAGAGGAGGGACCCATGAACAGTACTTCGGAGAAGTCCTGCTTCGGAAGAATAGAGTGGTAATGAATCCAAAATCCATGAAGGTCGAAGCCGTGAAGTGACCAGGACCATTGATCTAGGGATCCTTTGGGTTCTCTTCTAGCCATCTGATCTACAATGAAGTCAGCCCGACATTGACCACTTCGGGAGAACAAAGATTTGTAACTTCAAAACCCTGAAGGCTAGAGCTACGAAGTAATGTGGACCCTGGATCTAAGGATCCTTTGGGACCCCTCCTGGCCATTCGATCGTGGGGACGCGTGTATCATGTCGAGAGTACGTGGGAGATCACATGTTGAGTGACGACATTGCTAGGGGCAGAAACCTCATGGAATGGTAAAGGTACCCTTGAGTGAAAGCTACAATCCATAAATATCTAAGGTAATGTGGATACCCTCGGACCGATAGATCTATGCCGAGGTCAACCCAACGTTGACCAACTTCGAGAGAAAAGAAGAGTTTGCATCGCAAAACTCCCGAAGGCTGAAGTCATGATGTAACATTAGCCGTGGATCTATGGATCCATGTGGCCAGATCTCAACCTTGGGATTTGGAGGATGTTAGAAGGTTGTCAGTCCGAAGTGATGTGGAACAGTGACATCACCCAGGGTGACGTAGACTCCAGTTTGACGTGCAACGTTTCAATCGGATTCGTGCATACCACATAACCCATAGACCCATTGGAACATGAAAAGTGTCACCCCT